>PNEQ01050904.1:189283-225297 GCA_003012365.1 Medauroidea extradentata
GCTGCAGTTGTTAGATTTTCGCCTGAGCAGTGTAAAGTCATGCGCGTTAACATCGGATCCGCTTCTTTACACGTCGAGGTTGATTCAAACATGCACTGCGTTCATATCACACTCGAATATAAATGTACTAGCTGCCCCGTTGCGACTTCGCCCGCGTGTACTATAGAAGAGCGTAACTAACTTTTAATTACGTATTAATTGATGGTGCTACTATATTCTCTGTATATCTTTAATTTGCGAATTACCTTAAATTAGTTTGTATATATTTACGGGCGCAAACTTTAAAGAAAAGAGCATGCATCCTAAAATTACTTTTTAGGTACTAACGTAAGTTTCATTTTAAAGCAAAAACCACCTCGATATCTCAAACGGTTCAGGGGATATGGATGTTTAATTTAAAACCCTTTTCTTTTTTTTTCGGCTTTCAAGGACGAATTTTGAAAAATCATAAAACTTCTTTTAGACATCTACATGATCGCCATTCTGATGCAAATATCACTTCAATACCTTAAGTGGTTTAAGAGAAATAGATGATTTATTGAAAACACATTTAACGTCTTTTCACTACCTTAATTTCGAATTTCGAAAAATCGAAAAATTATGAAATGTGCATTAAGACAATGTTTTCAAGCAAAAATATTAACAATATTTCATCAGGTTAGAGAGTTATCGAGAATTTCGCGAAATCATGTTTTGCCCCTTTTCACCCCTTAAATTTTCGAATTTCAGGAAATCCTTCCTTAGTGGGTGCCTACGCCGTGAGGGGAAGATACGCAGAAAATTTCACGTTTCTAGGTCCAGCGGTCTGGGCTGTGCGTTGATGAGTGAGTGGGGCACTTAATTGTATATATCGAGTTAGAGATAGGCTAGTACCTTTTAATTGTTTTTTTAATTATAATTATTAATATGTTTATGGGTAGGGCCTAACAGTGATAAACTGGCAGATGTAGACAGTAATCTTTATTTCAGCAATGTCTTCTAGCGAAACTAAAAAGAGGAAAGTGATACATAGAGAAGCGTGCTAAATCATAAGTACAGGTATTGAGAAGTGTGGCAGCGAACCTAAGGAAGGTAACTTAACATTTCCTTTTGAGCCAAGCAACACATCATGCCGCTATTTACGTAGGTGTTAGCCAAGCAACGGCGAAACGAATAAGAAGGACAAACCTAGTACGAAATACTAACAGCTTATTATCAACGCCTGGTAAAAAATTGCAGTGCTAGACGGAAATACAATACCATGATTGAGGATGATTTTGATAGATGTGTTGTCAGAAATACAATTAATGGCTTTTAGGTTCGCGAGAAGAAAGTTACAACAGTCCCGAAATTCCGGCTTATATAAATCTCTATTTCGCGGTGCTAGGAAACAAAATCGAATTCAAGTCGAGTAAATGTTTTCGCTTTGCGTAGTAAAGCATGCTCCTATTGCCTCCCTGACCCTCCTGATGTCACTGCACCTCTTCCCGGCCGCATTCCCGGCAGGGCTCTTCCCATCAGTCGTACACAGTACAGTATACATCCAATGAAAAATAAGCATTTACATAATAATAAAAATATAAGACTATATAGCCATAATAAGCTACAAAAGCGTAGTTTGCAATAGAATCGTTAGTACGCAGTCCGATCATTTGTGGTCACGTTGCTAAATCTCTTATATAGAAATGTACAGAATGAGATTACCATTGTGTCCCTACATAAAACGTAAATATTTTCAAATTGTGGGTTACCATTGTATATCTCCATGCCCTTCACTTATGTAACCAAATAATTCTGTCTCGCACACTACGAACAGTAAATGGAAACAACAAGAAAGGTTCCTGTAAACCTCATAAAACAGCACATCCGCTGTAGTATATTTGTGTAATATTAATAAAAACACGTACCTATTTCTTCTTAATTATTCACAAAATCTCTCGAATGTGATGACAGTGTGCTCACAGAGTATTGTAGAGAAGTGAAATGGTCCAAAACACTTCAAGAACATGGAAACGCCATGCCATTTGCAGACATCCTCTGTGCCAAAACATGCCTCGATTATAGAATTTAAATTTGAATCTCAATCCCGCGAGGGAAAAGTGAATGTCATGGGTACAGTGCAACATAGCATCAGTGATATCAGTCAGAAAGTTCTCAGTGCTCTGTCTTAACCCTACAGTCAAGTGTCCATAAAGTACAAATTAAACTTTTACCACCAACCTGAAATATGTTTTTTTTTTAAGACCGTTCAAATAGTTAACGTTTTATTATTTAAACATATAATATATTAGATCATTTATTGAATGCACATTGTATGCAATGCAAAATTAATTTCTTTCCCTTGTCTAAATGTTCTATTTTTTTACTCTCTTAATCGCCCTTTTCTGTTATTATATTTACTTTCGTAATTGTAGAATTGGAAACATAACGTTTTCATAATTTTATATCAGCTTACGTAAGTATCGTTATGAAACCTTACGCTGCAACATCATCTTAATTACTAGCTTTAATTTACAAGTGTCGTATTTCTTGTGCTCTGTGTACGTTATAACTTGAAATAGCCGGACACAAGAAAGCACAAATCGCTTAGTTATTGATTCATTAGATGCCTATTGTTATCTATTAATTCGTGATCATAATATTACCGCACTGGAACTTAAATACAGCACTCAAAAATTTCACTTGTCAGATATTGGCAGCAAATTGCGTTTGTGTTAACGTAACATCCATTGTCAAAGGGTCTCGTAGCAGTTATAAAATAATAAACAATCGTGTGACAAAAATGTTGGACGTTTAGAAATAGAATTAACTGCACTATAATATATTATTCAAGGTATAATTATCGTTTAGGAAGAATATGTGATTGTAAATTAATTATTAAAGCTATGAATATCATGAATTATGATAATTTTGATTAAATTTGATATCGCTTACTTGTCTTCACACTGAAATTATATGCATGTCACTTTCTGTACTATGTTAGCAACAATCATATGCAGCATGTCTACGTAATGAGCCAATGTAGAGCAAGACACACTTCACGAGCATAATTTATTCAGATTTGAGTGCATGTGTGTATATATGTATGTAAAATAGCCGTAGTGTGTGCACGCACGATAAGTTACATACAAGGTAGGAAATTGTATGTTTGCTATGAGCATGGAAAATCGCAAAATAAAAAATAATAGAAATCATTGTGAAATCTGCATGTCTGAATATTTTGTTCACATCTGATAAGTAAAATCACTGCAAATTTTATCCTACTCAGCTTAAAGCAAACAAGGAATATGTGCGCTTCACTAATTAACGATACAGAAATTCATTTACGATTGCATATGTAATGTGATATTAGTCACTTAAATAAATATATGTATAAATGTGTGCGTAGATGTGTGTGGTATGAGTGGATAGTAACTAAAAATTTTCAACTACTTTTAACTTTCTAGCTATCGTTGTTTGCAGAATAATATAAGCTATGTGATTAAAGGCAAAATGGCTGTAGTGATAAAACGTGTTTAAAATATGAAAACATTATATTTTTGTTACAAAATTAAATTGTTTAATTTAATGTATATTATTCATATATAAAATTAGAACTCGTAAAATCATGTTTCGTGTGAATATGGACAACCTTAATAAAATTAACATTAAAAAATAAAAATGGAAGTCACATTTCAGAAAATAAAGCAGAACAACTTAACATAAACACAAAATTCATAACAGTTGATACATTTAGTTAATTCTGTAGTATGCTTGAGGCATTTTAATGAATCATTCAACATACTTTATGTCATAACAGTGTGAACTATAACTTGTTGAACGTTCGCAGTCTGTTAACACGTTCATTAAATAAATACTAGTTACCACCAGGTGTTCGTTTGACAATTCAATTTTACATTCGCATTTTAAAACCTGTAGTAACACTCCAATAAAGTATGTTTTTACAACACAGAATTTCGTGGACTCATACCACCTGTGGACTTAAACCGATGGTTTCTTTTTTAGTGTCACACAGTCTTCACTTCAATATTTATATGCAACGCAACAAAACTCAGCACTCAAACTATAAGGGTTGTTATAAATGGCCCAAACATACTTGTTATAATATCCGTAGGGTTACGAAAAGTGCTGCTTACTTGTATACTTAAAACAGCTTTCTCTCTGCAACATAAAATGTGACTTCCAAGAACTTATACAAATGGTAACGACACAGCTTTGAAATAATTTAGTTCAGACAGAAGGTCGTACTGTTGAACTGATTTAATAATATCTGGTATTGTTTAATTAAAAGTGTACCTGTTCCAATCGTATCCACAGTAACTCGAAAAAGCTCATTACTTTTTTGACCATGGTTCTTTGACAAACCATACATCTTTGGTCTTGAATAATACAGTATGTTACATGTTGTATTTATTTCAACTTTTTTTGTCCAGCTGACACTAATGAGTTCTAGTTAAAGTTGCTTTAAGAGTTAATCTTAACTATACGTACAGATAATTTGCCTCGTTCTATTTTCGCCACATGTTGCTTGAAAAAAAAAATTGTCTGATTTCCTCAGAGCTGGCGGGAATAAAATTGAGTCTTTCTGTTTGCAGTTGGAATGACAGTGGGTATGACGATGACCATGAACAAAAACGGTGTGGGGTTGGACACGAACAGCACTGTGAAAGTGATCAAACCCACCAATCAGCAGACGCCTTCCTGTACTGACTCCGCCCCTGCGTCCGGCAGCAAGCTGGCCAAGACGCTATCGCCGTAGTTCCGTCGCAAGAAGACGCCGCGCCGTTAGCGCAGAACAAACATTTAAAATAAAAGACATGCATTCCGTTATTACGCATGTGGCTACCCGCCCCGACGAGTTGCACACAAACAATGTGGTAGAATAAGACATAACACGTGGTTGCTTCATTCTTGCAAACATCACAGGAGTGTGTTCGCCACGTGTAAAGATGCACGCATTTTCCCGTCGATATCACCCTGCCAAAACCCTTGCGAGCAAGAGATTTTTTAAAGGGCACAATCATACATTCAGAACGTGTATTGCTTTTTTTCAGCATGATTGTAGCTGTGTGCGCAAAGTGATTCGTTTAACCTTTTTTATCATATAAATTATAAGAAATGTTATTAGAGTTGTATATAAAACTACACTATATTAATTACTGGATAATTGGAGTGTATATAAACTTTCTGCTATAAAAATTGTCCATAGAAAAATAATTTTTAGCTCAATGTGGAAAAAAAAAACTTTTCAGAATGGACACTCCTCTATATATTACCTATGTTCTAAAAGTATCGTTAAGTATTGCACATTAAAGTATATCAATTCTCAAATAATATGTACAATGCGACATTCTACGGTTCGTAACCGCACTCAAACACACGCATAAACAACACGTTACACACTCACAGTATTACCACAGTGTCACACCACGCAAACTAACAAACTGTAATGTATTATGTAGAAAACCAATTACCCATAATGTATGTATTAGCGTTGTTTTAACAGATGAGTTTATATTGGCAAAGACTTTAATAAAATATGTCTATATTTGGCGCAATGTTTAAAACATTTCACAAAATATAGCGAGACAGTGGTACGGATTTTGGGATGAATAGAGTTTTTATTTGAGGATATAATTTACTTGGCGTTGAACCACCGGATAATATATCAAAATACATAATTATACAGTATATAAAAGAGCACTTCAAGTTGATTTTGGTATGATTATTAGGGAAATATTTATTTATACATGGGAGGGACTGAAATATTCTGTTAGGTTGATGTTGCAAATATTAATCTTAATTTAAAATTTCAATGGCTTTTAAACGCTTTCTTGGAACCTTTTTTGTTTACTGTGCTCCTGAATACTATGGTACAACGCGATTATTGCTATGTTATTGTTGACGTGATTTCTGGCGCTAAACTTGATTATCTGCATTTACGATTAACCTATATTTTGTATCTAATGTTATTCTAACATTCAAAAAATATTTTTTTCTACTTATGTTAGTAAGTTTAGTCTTTATTACAGAGGTTAGTAAATTTTGCAAAACAAAATTATTATTAATACACTAAAATTGTTTTGTATATTGACGTGAAATCTGTCCAAATTTTGAAACCAAAACTTCGAGTGTCAGGATTTGTAAATAAATGTATTGGCATCAAATAGCATCATATTTTATTGCACGATAACTAAACATATCATGCGGAAAATCACTTATGTGTACAAAATTTTCTCACTTAAAAAAGGGTTAACCTACACTTACTCCATACATTTTATTAAAGCCTTTGCTTAAACTAGCTCGTTTTGGAAAACTTTGCCTTGCCCACTTCGAAAATTTTTTGATATTTTAAGTGTATTTCTCAAGTGAATTAAAACACCACCAAATCACACACAAAACAAAACTGTATTTTTAACGGGTAGTGACGCAATTTCGCATTATTAGATAGGAACACGTGCATTAAGATATATTGGACGGAATACTTACTAAGACTCTCAATTTATTATGATACTAGTAAAACTACATCTGAATATGCCGAAACTTCTTGTATGGGTATAACTAAATTTACACTCTACTTGTTTGGTATGGCGTTATTGTGGAATACCTAAACCAAAACTATTTTCGCGATGAACATTCTGAAAAACCTATTGTGATTAGAGGTGTGAGTGTTGATTCTTGATTAAAATGCTTGGCGGCCTTGTATTTATCCGGATATTTACTTAAAAGGAAGTGTTGTTAACCACATATGGTACGGGACCAAAAGTTACATAAATCAGAAATCTAAAAAAAATTGAAAACTACAAAATATGTTTTAATATTTCACATTTTGTTTGCATTGTATAAACATCAATTGACTATGTATGATGCACTCTTACAAACTTGTGTAACTATGAAGCATATTATATAATAATACTCTCAAAGTGCAATCGTAGAAAATTAAGCAAAAGAATTTCTGGTTATCAGAGAGAGGGAACGGCAAGTCCGAGGAGTGAGAAAGTTTCTACGTTACAGTAAACAGAAATTTGTGTACAAATTTTACATACACATCAAATAGATAAATAAGAGATTATCCCTATGCAAAACACTTTATTCTATAACAAATATTACTTATAAATGTAGACAGCTCTGCCACAGTTATCAATATAAATATGGTGCTAGTTAATTTTATTTCCGTACATATTTAACAAGCATATTGAAGTGATTACGTTTTTTTGTAATCTAAATAAAATTACTTGCGTAGCAGGTTTATAAAATGACGCCACAAATAATGTTAAACCCATATACGTTACAGATTTATTTAATGAAAAATGTGTGATCCTACAACGCGATTTAAAAGTATCCTATGACTTAATTTGTTTATGTATATTAAATTTCACTGATACATTTTAAAATTTTATGTTACTTTATTAGCTTACCATTAGATTATTTTATGTATTTTGTATTTCGGTAAGTATATAAATTAATATTTTTTACATATTTAAGTTAGTGGTACAGTCTTGATTTTCTGTAGTTCATGTCTCATATTTCTTTGCTTCTAAACATGTGTATCATTCACGATAGTGATAAAAGATGCAAGTCTTGGACGTAAACTTTTTGTAATATACATTTTTATGAAAAGGTATCAAACAAAAAGCTGAAACAATAATAGCAAACGACTCATATTCAAGCGTTGGACAATCATTTCATCCAAACACACATCAATCACTTTAATGTATTGATTACATACATTTGTAAGTTCACAAAATATCTAGCCACAGTTTTTTTTTATTTCAAGTCTATCTCAATTTTAGTTTTTGATATTTTTATTTTAAATTAAAGTAATTTCCTTACAGTGGTCTAAAAATACAACGGTCTCAATAAAGACATGTTTTGCGTAAATATATTTTTTATCATAATTTACGACATGAAAACATTTTCTTTTATTTTGTATTAATATTGACTAAAAATTTAAAGATATTATAAGAACATATTTCAAAATATAATATATTATGTGCAATAAAAGAAATTTCTCGGATCCTAAGGCTACTGTTCTTTGTTTGAAAAGTTTACGCTTGGCCAAAATCTGGTATAGACGAAAACTTAAACAGACGAATTCTTTATTTTGTCAGTCGACAAGATATTTGGGAAATATTTTCTTTTGTGGGGTAACATGCCAATTCATATATTGCTCAAAATTCGTACGAACAATGTTTTAAACCGCATATTGTAAGATTTACACAGTTTGCTCTCGTAGCTACCCGAATACCAAACTGACAAAAATATTTAAATTACATCTCAAATGAAAAAATTAAAATTTATACTTTTCTTTGAATTAACTTTGGGGAAAAAATTATGATTTGGAAAATGGTTTGGTTCGAAACGCTGTAGTAAAAAATGTATTCCCTGTGTAAATGTGGTAGGCTTATATGAATAGGGCTTATATCTAACGATGTTCATTTAAGGTCACGTGTCTCTATTGATAGTGTTTTTTCGAATGTTATTTCTAAATTCCGAAAGGAGCAGATATTGTAAATCCGTCGTACAGATTGGCTATAAATTATTTTTTCTATGTTGCCTAGTTTTTCCTATTGAAAAATTTTATCATTTCGCTTATTTACAAACTAATTAAATTTTATTTTAAATATATAACTTCCCGAAATAATAGTTTTCTGTTTTGAAAAAGTAGGCTGCATGTTAAAAACAGTTCACAACGAACATATCTGACAATTTTGCTATGTCTGCTTCCTTTTAGAACATTGAAAATAAATGTTCGCAAAATCAGCGAGAATGGGAATCCATGACCTTAACTAACTAACGTTGATGGATGTGTCCATAACGACAACGATTATGTATACTGTGATGGAAAATAAATAGTTTTTTTTTAGTTATATTATAGTGAATATTATTACTCTAGCGTCGTTCATGTTTTAGAGATATTTTAATAATGTGTCAAACACTTCGAAATATTAATATATTAGAAAATAATTCACATTCTTCAGATCTTACGAATAAAGTATTTAATTAAACTACCTCATAATTTTTAGTTCTTTTAATTGAATACTTACGTGAATGGTGATATCAAAATTCAGCTGGGATAAATTAAGTTGAACCAAACTGGAGCAAACAATACAGAAAAATGGAAAATAATAATACTAATAAATTAATAAATCGTTTGGTGGCCATAAATTCAAAATTACAAAAGATTTACAGTGGAATTTTAACAATTAATTTAGCATTTTCGATAACGTTTCTGTATGGATACACTTGAAATCAGAATATGTTACGATACAAATAAAAAAGCAAGTTAAAGCGAAATCATGTAGATATTTATTAAGTTACAACTTTACAGGTATTATTATTCAAATGTGTAGTGGAAAACTCATTATGGAATTATTAGGTCCCATTTAACTATTTTGCACTAACGAAACATTTCGTAAAGTAGCTTGGTGTACGCTTACAAACTTTTCTTTTCGTAATGATATAATGAGATTCGTACGAAAAAATTCCAAATAACTAAGGGTGTTATAAAATTAAACCTGTGAGATAAATTTTCAAAAATTCAGACACAAGGAGGATTTGCTGATAGCTAACAACAATGGCACTTTGAACAGCGTACAGTTAAAGCCTTTCTGTAACAAAACTGTGTAATTAAAACATTTTACATCAACATTTTCACTCTTTGTTCACAAAATATCTGGCCAAGGACAGAATACGAATAGAACTAATGAAATTTTAGCCTAACTGGTCTCCAACGTGTATTGAATATTTTTTTTTCCTTAAGTATACTTCCAACATTTTAGTTGAAATTTGTCTGGAAATGTTATATAAATCTCTGATTTGGTTAAATAGAAATAAACAGGATAGCGATATTTTTAACGTAATCAAAAATTACAATTTTTGTACATAATTTATGAATATGTTAATTTTTCATAATCTTTGCTAGAAGTGTTCCATGAAAACTAATATTTTCTTTCAGGTCTTTGGAATGAGCATTAGCATATCAAAGTAAAATTTATAGAACAGCCTCTGATATCAGAAACTTCCACTTAAAGAAAAAAAAAGGTTTCTGCATGAAAACGAGCAGCAGATATAGGCATTTTCAACTTCAAATATTTCGGCTTATGATTTCCATATCGGTTTGAAATTTCCATTTTATGTTGACACCATTACGTTAGTTTGTAAACTTAAATAGACATACACTATAACAATGCCTTCGCATTTAGGGATCATCGTGGCTCAAGACTCTTTTGTTTCTGTCTCCTATTGACATTATTTTTTAGTGGTTGTCGATGTCACCTTCTTGAGTTTACTACATCAGCTTAAGCATGATCTCATAACCTCAAAGACATATTTACTTAATAACCACGGCAACATTTAACCAATCAAGAAGATAACACGGACCAAACGAAACATTCCGTTGAAAAACTTGCCTATTCTTGTTTCAGCTTGGAGTCAAATGACTATGTGTTCAAGACAACAAAATATTAAGCTGATAATAAGAGTCCATGTATTTATAATAAGTTATAAACAATAATGTATGCGATTTAAACTAAATGCCAATTTACATCCAACCACTCATACCTGACCTGATAAAAAAATACATCAACGCTTTGAAGTTATTAAATGAACCGCATTTCTCACTGCAAGTTGTTGCTGTTTATTCTGTTGTTACTAGACCGGTTAAGTTATAATTATGATTCACACGATATTTAATACATTAGTATATTGATCGCAGATTATACTGCTAAAATGTTTTCATCATTTTCTGTGTCAAATACTTTGCACATCACTTATTTCTGTAAGCAGTTGCCAAAGTTTGATTTTTTGAACTGTCAGTACGTATTTTAAAATAAATACTGTTGCTATTATGCACGGGCGTGTATGTGCCTCAGTGACACGTGTATGTTCCAACTTGCATTCCTTATTAAGTCCTTACTTTCATTTTTAAGAACTGAAATATATAACACTTACGAAAATACCATATCAGCTTCAACTTTTGACCACGATTGTAAGCCGCGGCACATCAAGGAAATGCCACGAAATTTTTTTACCTGCAGATTAAAACACATGAACGTAGTATGCATTTTTGGGTGAATTCCGGAGCAAGCTTCCAATACCAGACGTGTCTACACAAATCTGAAAACGAGTTAAGCATATTCTCTGTACAAAGTTTGCGAGTTAGATGTAAGAATGAATTCATATTTAGATAATAAAACTAAATTTACATTTTAAATATCAGACGGTAATTTGTGTTTTAATTCAAAACCAGACATATCTACGCCATTGTAATTTTGTGTTTAAAACATGGTTACAGCAGCTTATGGCTATTGTAAAGTGTAGGATTATGAATTGCAGTCTCTGTCTAATTTACCACCTTTAAGGGCGCGGTCTACCGCAATTATCATCATCATTATTTTATTTTGTATTTGTACCAGATATTTTTTTCTTGTTTTAGACACAAAATGTGACTAAATTTGGCTCTTATAATTTTTTTTATCTCTCATAGTTTTCGCGTAATGGCTTGTTAAAGTCATATTTTGCGCGTTTCCGTTTTAACGACTACACTAAAACCAAATGATATATCAAACTCAAAAAAATCACAGTGGATAAAGACATTTCAGGCTACAATGACATGCTCATAAAATTAAAGAATAAACATTATTTGTATTTTAAAAAAAATTATTGAACTTTTAAAATTTTTATTTTCAGTTTCAACAATTTTTTAAAATTCAAATAATTTTTATTCTTCAATTTTATGAGCATGTCATTGTAGCCTGCAATGTCTTTATTCATTGCGATTTTTTTTGAGTTTGTTATATTATTTGGTTTTAGTGTAGTCGTTAAAACGGAAACATGCAAAAATATGACTTTAACAAGCCATTACACGAAAACTATGAGAGATAAAAAAATTTCACAAGAGCCAAATTTGGTCACATTTTGTGTCTAAAATAAGAAAAAAAAGTATCTGGTACAAATAAAAAATAAAAAAATGGTGACGAAAATTGCGGTAGACCGCGCCCTTAAAGCTTGACAATCTCATAATATTCACCCACAACTTTACAAGACCATTTTCTTTCAGTAATTAACCAAATTTAATATTTACACGTGCCGTATTCATAGCTATTAATTAATAGTTAAAATTACGTGGAATAATAAACAATCCATATATGAAATTTTTGTTAGAATCCTAACATTTCCGTTTATTTTCCTTTGTTTCGTTTTCGTGTAAAATTGTATAAGGTGAAAATCTCTGGTTTTGAAAGTTTGCTCCGCTGTGATTGCACTGTAAAATTTCTGTAGAACTATTTAAATAAGCTTGTTGCTACGTCTATTACATGATTAATACTTCACGAATAATTTCTCGATTGCTTGTAAACGGACTTTACTTGAGTTTTTGCTTCATTTTTCACGTCTACTAATCTTGTCTATGGAGTTTAATTTGAAGTAAAAGTAGCACTATTCTTCGCCTTTCTGCGGCAATTGGGGGCTCAGCATTGATTCATTAATTAAAATATAACAATAAAACATTGCTGCCGTTTGGCGAAGGTTTATAATTCAAATGACGTAATTATTGCTGTACTGCTTATCAGCTTAACCGTTTATCAGCAATCAGGATGTTAAATAAATCAACTTTCACAATTTTAGAGTTAGGTTGCATTTGTTAAAATAAATTCATAACTATGGAGACGGTTGTGACAGACGCCAAAATGAGATAAAACTTGTGTGAATAATATCACACAAACACCTGCAAGAAACACAATTTTACAAACGTTTTATATTTATTCTTGAATGAAATGTATAGGTGATTTTAAATCCTTTTTGGTCGAATTTTGTACTTTTACATTGCAAAATGACAGATTTTAAAACAGCGCACAAATATTTTATGGGATAAAACATTGTCAACACTTTTTTTTGCATACACTTTAAATCGGTACGTTTTGACTTTAATTTAGGAAAGATAACCTGTTGCTTCATGTACATAAATATTTTCGTAAATGCCTGCGAATCTCCCTTTGGCGGCTGTATTAAAGGTTGTGCTAAGAGTGTAGATTTTTCACATGACCAATAATCTGCATAAGTTAGTTTACGTCTTGAGAATACTCTTCAAACGATTATGTTCATAAAACTCAAATATTGTTTCCCAAACGGCTAGCTAACATTCTCATGTTTTACTCTTTACTACTGAAAGAAAAGTTGCCGCAAAAATATTTTCCGAAATAATGTGAGAGGGAAGGGCCGCATTGGGAAACAACATTTGTTTTTCTATATGCCTCTGCTGATTAACATAAACAGCCACAATAAAATACTATGATGCATAATTATGTGAACACATGTCAAGAAACACAAAAAGAACAGAATTATACCTTTGTAATTAAAGCCATCTTCGAAGCAAAAGTATTAAAGTTACCATGTGTTGGTTATTTAGCTGTATTTTTTATTCCCTTATCCTTCTAAATATTAAGAAAAAGTACGCTGTTAGACCCTAGGTTTACATTATAGTACTGTAAGTATACTATATTTACTCATTTCTTCATGAATTCGGAAAATTGGACTCAAGATAAACTTTATAAGTGCGCTTGGTTTGATTTTTAAAAACTTAAAAAAAAAAAAATAATAATAAATGCAGGTTTATAACACAGAAAAATAACAATATAATAAATGGTAAAATGGACTTTCTAGATTCTAACAGAAAAATATGTGTGTGTATATATATATATATATATATATATATATATATATATATATATATATATATATATATATATATATATATATATACATATACACTACCATCTCAATCCCAGTCCTTCTCACACAGAGCAATTATCAGCCTACCTGTTTACCAGTGCAAGGATTAATGTACCACATAGGCCAACTTTATGATACTTCAATCTGTCATACTTATTGAAATAATTTTAATATTACTCTCATAATTAGAGGGACTGATGTCATCGTGAACCAAGTCAATTTTTTCTTCCTGAAACATGGACATTGTTTCATTTTAGTCTATATTAGATGTAAAGGATTTCTATATATATATATATATATATATATATATATATATATATATATATATATATATATATATATACACACACACACACAGTACACACAGTATATATAATGAATGAATATAATACAATTACAGTACGTTTACAAACGCTGAAGTTCAGGGTTCATGTCTGAATTAAAATCTCAAATAAAACTATTTTTTTCCACTACTTCGTTTACTATAGTATCAGACCCTCCAACTGACAATGTCCTGTCAATTTCACATGAAAGACGGATATTGTTTATACAATCAAAACAAGTCAGGCTTATATTAAATAAAATTTTATTTATTTATATTCGTTACTGTTGTAATAGTATTCTTTCCTCGTAAGCAGTGCTTTAAACTCGTAATTTTTATTCATGTAAAATTACTATGAAATTAATTGGATAATAAATGCGCAGTTCATGAAATTTGAAGTAATTTAGAGATAATTATAAAATCTCTACAAATAATATTTTTACCGTGACAACTAAATGTGTTAGGAGTATTTTCGTATAATCTCTACAAAAGATATACCTATCTTGATAAATGTTCACATATGAAATAAAAAATTGTTTTTTTATACTGTATCATTAAAAAACAATTCTTTTTACACGTGTCACTTGTGTTAGTTATATTTTCAATATGAAATAGTCACACTGCATATACGTGATAGATAATTTCTTATACGATACGGCAAGATCCTAATTGAAATGTCTGAAATTTAACAAGTACGCGAAGGGAACTTTTAAATAAACCACGTTTACGTAAAATACTACACACTTTTTATTTTTGTTAACTTCAGTGAAATAAAGTTTTTATTTCAAGTAAAATTGTAACATTTAAAAAGAAATACATTTAAAAAATATTTAATTTTAAATTTTGAAACGAATTTCTTGGCTAACAATGGTTCCTTGTCATATCGTCTTACATCTGTATTTCACTTTTACTTAGATCTTTCTATTGACATAATAACTAAGGAAGAAAAATAAATTTATATATCTGGATGTTGTGTTAAAGAAAAATTTTCTGATGACATATTTTGTATAAGGGAAAGGTGCCATCAATGGACAGGCTAAACATTTAATGTTACAACGTAAACAAACGGTAACTCATGATGGTTAAAAAAAATTATACACGCACACACACACACACACACACATATATATATATATATATATATATATATATATATATATCGGTGTATTCCACTAACTGAAACCGTTAAAAAATTATAAAATTAATTTATTTTTACAGAAAAAAATTAAAAATATGTGCAAATGGTTTATCAGTGGATATAGGGTTCCATGAATGGACCAAGTAGATTCCATGAATAGACCACTCTAAATATCTACCGTGTTTACAAGAAATATGTCAATACTTCGTTAACTGCACAGTATAAACAATTAGCACGTATTATCTCCTGAACATAAGGTACAAAATAGAGAAAAATTTAGAAAAAATGTAAAAAATATCTAGGTTGTAACATTTCAGAATTGCAAGATTAGCCTATTATCAGTTGCTGGGTTCATTTTAAGCTTTGTAATAATAACAATAAATGAAAAATAAACACTTTAAATATATGCAAAAAAATACATTACTGACAAGTGTTGCAAAAGAACTTTTTCTTTTCTTTTTTCACGCCAACACTCACGACATGAAACCCCTTTTTGTATGACATACTCTGTACCATAACTTCCTCACTCGCAGATTCGCAAATATCATAAAACCAATGTTCTGTAACTGTAGATAGTCCCTTTCGTTTTTTAGAGGCCGGTTGTTCACGAGTTATTTTTTAGCAGCACGCATTTTGGAAGGCCTTTGGGATGCTTCTAATACAGATTTGTAGGGAGACAGAGTAAGTTCAGCTGCTTTTTGTTTTCCCGTTTTCGTCTTGCTTGTAAAGAGAGCAGCAACTGATTATGGAAGTAGAGATATTTGTTTTACTGACACAAAAGTTGACGATGATGTATGTCTTAGACTAGGTGTAAAAATTCAGACTTTACTGCAATTAGCTGTGGCTATTCAATTCGCAATCTACTATTTCACGTATATTTATGTTTCACATACTTTCAAATGAAAATTGCTAAATTAAATAAATCCCTACTTAGACTTTGTTTTGTTTAAAATTACTTGTTGGCTCTCTCAATCTCTTAAAGAGTTAGTTAGACGGCATTTTTTAAATCATAGGTACACAGTTTGAAGTGTGTCTTCTTTTTGTAGATAGACGCATTAGAAACAATTATAATAGTAATACATGAACAAATACTTCACGTACCACGCTACAGCATGGCTCGTGTGTCCGGTTCACCAACTCATTAGATCGCGACATACACCCTATGCAATTGACTAAATTTTGTATGGGTTATAATCTACAGTAATCGATTTTGTGGTGATTGCTGCTTGTACGAGAACTACAGTAAAATGTTAGTTCAGAAATTTTTTTATCATCTTTTTAATTTCTTTCGTTATCCTTAATTTTTTGTAAAGTCAGGGTGCTTTACTGCCTGCTAATACTGAAACATATTAAAATTAAGCATGGTAGTGCAATTATTTAAACTTTTTAATAGCCTTAAGATACATAAAATGCCGAAGATGCATTGTCACTTTGCGATTCCATGGATGGACCAGTATGCTATGGATGAACCACCGGTCCATTCATGGCACTAAAAGATGTACCAACCATAGCACTAACACCATGTTACCTTGAACGCGTGGCAGTATATCGCAAACATCAAATACAAACATTGTAATTAAGACAACTTGTTACACAGGAAACAAGCTTTCATATGCCGTGCCAGTTATAAATATTTTGTCACTGTACTGATGCGTACAAGTCTTGAATGAAAGTGTAAAACTAACAATAAACCTATTCAAAACTTAGCAGACGGCGTCGTGAACGCATCCTTCTTCGCACAAGTCCAATACTTCTTCATCAGGTTGTGCCTCTGCCACGTCTAGTTTACCGTGTCCAACGAGAATGCGTTGTGCTCACAGTTCCTGAAATATTACGGTTGTCCAGCGGTAACGCTGGTACATTGAGGGCACCTTTCCACTGTAAAACTAAATCTAAATAAATATATAAAATTGCTTACATTTAACACGAGAAAACTATGCAAATTTTAAACTGCAGAAGAAGTCCGAAAAAAATGTCCCCCCTCAAATCAAAACAGAAGTGCTTCACGTCCAAAAAAATATTCAAATCAAAATATATTTTGTTGGTTGTTCATAATCTCAGTAAAATCGTTACTAGCATAACTAATGCGCCTAGGTTCATCAATTTGGGTGTAAATTAACCCTAAAAGTTATGGTCAGTCACGTGTGTGTGCATCGAGAAATATGAAATAATGACATAAATTACTGTCATGCTATCTTCTAGCATAGTATAACGAAAACAATAAAAATTTGTTAAATCGAAGTTTGAATAATAAGGTGTAAATGTTTGATTTGCTTCACATCAGTCCTGTAGTTACTGAATTACGTATATTAGAAAGTATTTATTCATATCACGAAACACAACATGAAGCAACAACTTAAAAATCACTAAATGTGTACCAGTTCGGTAGAACTTTGAAAAACAATCTTCAGGTATTTCATGTGATCAAAAAAAGTTCGAAGAACAGCCATTTTTAAAATGTGAATACAGTTTTAACAAAACAAATAAATCTGAAGTCGGTGAATCAGGTACTAATTGTGTACTGTGTAACATGAAATTCTGATTAATGGTTTATTTAGATGTATCATGTCATAAAGAAATTTTCAAAGGCCGCCATTGTTGAAATATGAGCACGGCAGGAGCAAAATACATTGGTAATTTAATATTACGTAGCACAAAGTAACGAGTTACAAGAAATTATGAAACGTTATTCTAAGGGTATCCCATTTGATCAAAAATGTTCGAATTGTTTCCTTTTTTTACTTTATGATCTCGGCATGAACAAAAAAAATTAAATTTAATCGTCTTACTGAGAACTATACGCATAACGAGTTTTATGAAATTCTGGAAACTGGTTCCTTAGATATTTCAAATGAGCAATATGGTTTCAAATGGTCGACTTTATATAATAGACACTTGGCATGAAAAAAATATATAAATCATGTCAGCTTGATGACATTCTGATCAATGGTTATTCAGATAGATATCTCGTGTGTTCAAAAATTGCTTAAATTGTCAACATTATAAAATAAACACGGCAAGAACTAAATACATAAAAGTCACGTTTACTCAGAGAGTATTTATATGCATTAAATTTGGTGAAAATTTGAAAAATTGTTCCTTTTGATATCTTGTGCTGCCAAAGTATGTTCAAATAGACTCCATTTTTAAAATACGATCACATTATGAACAAAAAACATAAAATTCAAGTCACCATAGTAAGTACTAAGTGTATACCGAGTTTGATGAAATTCTGAAAAATTGCTCTTCGGATATTTTGGGTGCTCAAAAACTGTTCGAAAACTCGCCATTTTAAAAATATAAATACGGTTAGAACAATATTCTTAAAAGACAAATCCATTTAATAAGCTGTAAGTTATATGTGTCCGTGTGTGTGTAACTACTGAACCCAATGATCTAATTTCATCGAACTTGGTACACGTATAGTACATAGGGATTTGGCTTGACTTTTGTGAATTTCGTGCATACCGTTTTAATATTTTCAAAATGGCAACCATTTAAATGTTTTCGGTCAGACTAGATGTCTAAGGAGCCGTACTGTAGAATTTCATCTAACTCGGTACACACAAAGAATTAGTAATGTGACTTGACTTTTATGTATTTAGCTCACGCTATGTATTTATATTTATGTAAATTTATTTACATGTGTATATACGTATGTACATAAAGTCAAAATTTCCACGATTTGTATATTTTTAGCTTAATATTCCATATCCGAGGAAATATTTTTTCGAATTTAACCAAACTTTCTACACGTATATCACTTAATGACTTTTGTGTATTTCCGAATTTCATTAAACTTGAAACAAACATACTGCACAGTAAGCTGGCATGATTTCTGTGCATTCAGTTCTAATTGTTTCCACATTTTAAAAATAGAGGTATTTTAGAGTATCTAACCCGGAATCTTCGTTAGTTGAAGACCGACATTAGATCTCGCGGAAAGGTTGAACTATGATGATTGTCTTATCCTCCGGATTAATGCCTTTTTTTTTAATGCATGACATTTCTACATATATGTGCGTATGTATATATAATTTGTTTACATTTAATTTTCTGTAGAAATAATATTATCTGGATGTTTTATACCTGACAAGGTATCATTAAATACAGTAACTAATATTTCTATCTTAGAAATTATAACATAAATAGCATAGTAATTCTCTATAAGTGACATCAAATAACAAATTGCCCCAATATCTGTTCGGGTTGGCCAACAAAATATATATTTTTGTATTTGCGAAGAAATTATTACACCTGTGTCAGAGAAGCATTTTAATGTCGGGTGTTAGTAAGTCGTCAACTAAACTAAATTTTTTTAGGTCTTTCAACAGTTAGTTACGTTAAGTGAATATGAATTGGCTCGACTTAAACAAATATTTTATAAAAATTATTTCATTGTATATTTAACAAATACGAGGAATGTATCTCAATATCATAGTGAAATGGTAAAACAAAACAATTACAATAAAATAACATAAAAATAAACATAGACGATTACTTATAACGTAAAAAGGCATAACATATTTATACCCTTTTGAATAGTGTTAAAATAGTGTAATTATAAGACTTTGGTGTTCCAGTGCCCTCTACCGTTTGCGTGGTTGATCAGGTTTACTGGAATCTCAGATATTAACTAGGCCGTTATCGAATGCCTGAAAGAAATTAAGGGTTTTGAGATGCCTAAATATTTTATACACTTTTTGTACATTTTACTGAATGACAAACACAACAACCCATGTGTTATGAGTTATTTTACAACTGAATAAAAACTACAGAGTCAAAATTAAAATTTACCGTAAGAAGCAGTACTGCGAAATGTCATTAATTGGTATACGTCCTAAGATTTAAAATATATACATGATTGTCAAACTTATCAGCAGCCAACTCTAAAACAAAACTGTTATTTTTATAAAAATAGTACCGTGTGAAAATTTTATGCCTCTATAATCATAATAATGCTGCATTGGGTAGGCGTAATTTTAAATTTAATCACATTTGAGTTTTCTTATGTTGGCAACTTTTTTACACCCAACTCCCCGCCAGCATCTGTCAGAAGTGGGGATAGAGAATGTTATTCTCCTGCCCATTACGAAGATATACACACATTGCACACGTCATAAACTCTCATTTATTCGCTGCTCTCTGGAGAGGCATGCCGCGCGCAAGTAGTAATTCGAGTTCTGTAAAAAAAAACAGTTCCTGCTCAGTCGCAAGTCTTCATTATCTGCTAGTACTGGAAACAATTGAGTGCGGGTGGTAGAAACAAAATAACTCACTTCCCTTTTAAGACTTACATTCTCTCCTTTTCTTTGCTAGTAAAAGAACTTAAGAGGGTGTGGTGGATATACTCTGTTTCATATAAGATTGGATAAATTTGACAGCAACTTATGGGCAATAAATTTTTAGTATTTTGTGATTTGTTGCACAACGCAAGACATTTTTAGCTCTAAAATGAACCGGAAATGTCCACTTCAGCATTTGTACTGCAAAGTTTGTCTTGTGTAGTGACAAAAATAACAAAATATTACAAATTATTGCCCATAAGTTGCTGTCAGATCTATCCAAACATATATGAAATGGAGTATAAATAAGCTCTGAATTCGTCAATTGAGATATTCATTTCTGAAAGTCAATATATAAAAACTACTAACAATACTTGATAATTATATTTGCAATCTTTATGACCAAACATGTACCCAGAATCATGCATATGGTAGCGTGATATCTTGCGCCGCAATTGAATGTACGAGATTACGGCGTCAGAGGCTGTTCTTCAGATATATGTTACTCGAGAAAAATTTTTGCTCAGAATGTTGACAAAAACTATTGTCTAGGATTGCCATTTTCTTATTTTTTACAATTGGCTTCGAGAAACCTACACTATTAGACTGGTGTTTTTAGCTCTGAATTATATACCATGCACTCTTAAGGCCTTAAGGCGGCCGCATGGGTAGACGTATTTTGCACATTCGATTCGTAAAGTTCAAAAGCGGTAAGGACGAGACAGTAGTTGCATCACGATTCACCCTAGCCTCTATGCACTAGTTACTGAACTGGCGTGGAGTCCTCTCGCCAGCATTTCGTCTCTATGACATATTCAGTGATGACCCTATTATTCTATGACGTAGTATAAAGAGGTGTATCGTACCCGCCTATACCCTTTAAAAAATTTTGCATCAATATTTTCATACCAAAAAGCAACGCAAAAAAAACCGTTTCTCCCCCATTTTATACCGCTATAAAATACACTTTAATTATTTTTGCACTTTGCGCAACATTTTTAAGATCGTGAAATTTTGTGAAGATATAAAAAACCTGCCAAGAATTCTAAAAAAAAAAAAATCTTTTATGAGAAATCGAAAAAGTTACTCCTTGTAGCAATTGTTTAACATTGTTATTTTCCTTTTGTTATACTATCGAACCTAAAAGGAAAATTTGTACAAAAGTCTTTAGATAAAAAATATTGGTTATTTTCTTTGCCTGAATTTTCAAATTACTACGATGCATTGAAGCTACGTCGGTTTTATTTATCTACGAATCCTTTCCGCACAAAAAGTAACATGTCTACAAGCTAAGCACAGTGAAAGCTCTCGAACTGTAGACATGTTATAACAGTAATAGTTTACTTAGCTAGATAATCATCATACCACTTTTGCGAATAACATTCTAATGCAGCATGGGATGGAAATTTGTATATAAATCAGACTGTGTAGATTTTAATTGTGTGTTTTGAAGTAATAATACATAATATTGGATACTTTTTGTAAAGTATATTTTAATAACATTGCCTGAAGTCTACTAAAATAGTTAAATAATTTTCACTTCACCACTAAATAACGGTACAAGATTTGTTTTCGCATTTAAAGAAAATCGCAGATGCAAACGACTTTTCTAAATTGACGTTCTTAGCGTCTTCAGTATATACGCCTCACTCTCAAACTAGCCTTCCTTCACCAAACAGAAGCGTTTTAAAAATGAATAAAATGCTACATTTTAAACATTTTTTATCAAACAGGAACGTATTTTCATACATTTTATTAAGAAAGCCTTTATATTTTTGGCACCAGGAGGTCAGCTTAAGGCCTCGCTCTTTAGTTTTGCAGTGGTTTCGAAAAAAATTTTTTAACGCAAATGAATACTTAATTATATCAAAAATTCATTCTGGCAGTTTTAACACGTATACATCATCGTTTGAACAAGAATCTTTCTGTTGCAACACACCAAACGGAGTTTTATATTTTTGCCCCTGAAATATCACGTATTTTGTTGTCAAAATAAGCCATAATGAAGCAAAATAATTTTTTGCTAGATACGGTATATTATTTTTAAAAATGCACTGACAAAATTGTGTGTCGTATGACTGTACACAGTCTCAAATTTTTTCAAAGCATTTGATTGAAACACATTTTAGTTATTTACAATTGTTTTAAATAAATGAAAGATCATGGCCATAAAGAGGATAGTTAACAATTCTAATTATGCTTTATTTCCGATTATGCGCAGTATGTAGCTGAAAAATCTTCATAGACAAAATTTAATGTGTTAGTGTATTAGTATATATTAAAATATATGCCACTGTGTATCGTATAAATAGACAGATCTGCTATTTACGTCATTTGGTGCGAAATAAAATAAGCGTGTAGGTCTCTGGTTTAATTAAGATAAGCGGTTGAACCGCTAACTTTTTTTTCGACGATACACATTTCGCACGGTATGACATAAAAAAACGGCAAAATTTCAGAGAAGCGTGATTAGTGTGGTTTACCTACTGTTGTTATTCTCAACTGTAAAAACAACAAGGTTTCATTACCTGCAAGGGTTTTTACATCGTACGTCACGTTTCAAATGTTTCGATTTATTCTGCAGATGTTGTGATTGTGACTCACACGTGCGTTACATACTCTGCTCCAAATTATGTCAGGAAACAGATATGTGTCCTGTGGTAGCTCCTCGTGAATAACCGTGTATATTTACGAGTATGCATACACATAGGGTAAGCCGACCGTATATAGTGATATACCTTAACATCGTGATAAACAAATTTGCGAGCTTCACATAATTGGGAAGTATCTGTACACCGAGTTCGCTAGGTTACCAAAGATATAATTTCGGCAATAAGTGACCTATGTATCAAATATACGATCACAGTTAAAATATTTTACATATTTCTTTTACTGAAGTTGGAAGGCGTAATATCACGAAGTGGCATGAGTTTACCATACATGTTGAAAGATATACGCAAATGTGTCTAAAAATAAACATCGCACAATGTAAACTGTGCTATGTGCGTTGTAGTTGCCATATTGTCGTGATATACCACAATGGTCAAAATAATTTACGATTGGTTAGAATTTGTATAACTAGGCAATGGGACATAAATAATTATATCATACGAGGTACAATAACTCATGTTTTAATTTCATTTATATGTTATTTACACTTCGGTACGTTGTCAGATACAGAAGTATATTATTTATTGACAAAAGACGGGGTATGACATTAGTAGGACATCGCAAATAACAGACACGAATTCTATAGTAGATGTACTTTCATAGTATAGAGTACAGCACCCAATAACTGGTGATTACTGATCCTTACCTGAATGGCAAGAACCAATGAGGTAAGATGAAAAACGTTGTATTTACATCTAGTTTCTAACGAAGATATTAGAGACGGTGACACACACTATTTAGCACATTAACAGGAACTCGGAGATAACCCTGTCATTTTTTTGGTTAAGGAACTTCTGGGGCTTTTTCGGTGAACTATTTGAAACCAAATTCAAGACTACCGGAGCAGGGAGTCGAATCCGAATCCTCCCAAATGCAAATTCTAACGTGTTAACGTCCTCGGTAGGTGTAGGTCTCAATGAGACGATCATTGAGTAGCTAGTGGATAGGTTGGCACTCAGCCATACGGGCATTCTTCAGATATTCACACGGAAATAATAATTTGTGACAGCTGCAAAATAACTAGTTAGTATTGAAATCGAGACTGCCAAATAAATTTGTTCTCACCAGGAGAACGTTTTGCTGTCACCATTAAACTATTATGATCGCCAAAAATGCGACGTGCGTATGAAGTCCGTGTCACACTATCAATATTTACTTCAAATATCTCCAAACAAAGTTGTTCAAATAAAGTTGGAGGATAGTGACATCACGAAAACGTCACTATCGCGGCCATATTAATTGGAGGAAGTTTAGTAGCTTCAATTTTCATCCAGTAGTTGCGAATTGGACTAGTTATAGAAATTATGGGATGTCAGATGCCTCAGCAAACACAATCATAACCCCAATTTCTTCACAATGTTGAGTTCGAGTGAAAGTAACATTAATATAAAGACGAAGAAATTCAGTGTATGTGATTTAAATTGCTTTACAAGTTGTTCGTGTTATTTATTTTAAAAATATATTACCAGTAATAGAAATATCTGCCTGCTTATTGAAAAACTTAAGTTTATCTGTTATTAAAATGAATAAAAATTAATAAAAAATTTGTTGACTTAAGTGAACAAAGGCTTGTACATTTTAGAGTTTATATATTTAGGCATCAATCTTAAGTGAAAGTGTCACAGAACATTCTTTAAAGATCATAAATTAAGAAATAAAACGAAAAAAGTATTTCAGTTATGGCACATGGTAACAGATGTATGAGCGGTAATCGAAAAGCCTGCAAATAGGATGTTTAAGGAGAGGAGGGGAGGAAAGCACAAACGGGAGGGGTGCAGACGTTTGGGAAAATATACTCCTTATTGGGTTCTAACAACTCGTAAAAGTTCAGCTTGTTAATAATTTTTTCCCGACATAAAACTCGTATTTCCTGGGCTATACTCCTGAGGAAAATATTCTACCATTGACCACTATACATTTAACATGATGTGTCGTGTAACGATAAACGTTTACCGTAACAAAGGAACCCAGTACCCGAAGCTGTTTCTTTCTTAATTGCTGAAGGCTTCAGATTCTTGTAAGTAAGTTATGCCTGCGTGGTAGGCAATCCACGATACTGGCATCAGCATCATGCTGCCTATCTTCTAGGAAAATAATTCGAGGATTCTCAGCAAAAAGTATATTTCCTCCTGGAAAGTGAAAATTCAGAGCGTGGCTCAGAGAAAAAAAAACACCTGACTGGTAAAAACATTGCTAACTGAGACTTTTATCAGGAATTTCGGATGCTAAAATCGCGTAACAGAGAATTGTTTTAAAACGGATACGCGGGTTGCAGTAGACTAGTTACTCGGCTACTAACGAATCACCACACACCTATAGAAGGCAACTGGGAGTCAAAGTTGCAATGTTTAATCATCAAACTCTGCCTTACGGCAGATGTTCAAAATTATGAGTCGTCTGAAATAATCAAGGAAAGAATGCATAGGGCCGTGTTAATAATTCGTCTCCACTTAACAGACACGTTCTTCTTTTTCTTCGCCATATTAGTAAAACTAGTTGACAGCCAAAAAGGGTGTATTTGTATTAAAATCTTCTTTGATGTACTCCGTACTCGCCACGGATGTTTTTAACTTTGCACAACTGACCGACATGCATTTGTTGTGCGGAGAAGGTAATGCATTTTGAGAGCCTGCTACACTTCAATTCCGTAAATTTCCACAAATAAAAGCGACTTTAGCTTGGTTGTACCAACGATAAAATTTCTGAATGTGGGAACATGGGTTAATCCGTCTACAACAAGGTGTCGGCAAATGTTTTTGGGTTCTGTCACAATGTCAAATTTAGGTCTTCAACCATATTTGACAATAAAGTTGGAAGACGAATACTTGATGGAAGGTGGTGATCAAACTTTTCGGTCAAACAAATATGTCTGAAGACATGTCACACTGTCACATACTTTGTTGAATCTCGTTTTACCTGTTCTGTATTGTGTGGTTATGTTAGAATAAATGTAAAATTGTGGTACAAATTTTTATTCAAGTGCATTCAATGTGTAAATGCTGTAAATTAAATAATCTAGAAAACGCAAGAAATAACAAAAATTTATCCTTCTTCTGCTGTATTTTGAATAAATATGCTGGTGTAAATGATGGACTTTTGGATCGTTAACAACTAATTGTATACTGTGATCATATTTTTAAAATAGCGGTCATTTTTATATTTTTAACATATTAGCACATTTCTTAAGAAATATTTTTGAGAATTTCACCAAACATTGTTTACATATACTATGTAGATAGTTGACTTGAACTGTATGTATTTCGTTCATCGTGTGATCATATTTAAAAATGGCGGCATTTTGATATATTTAGCACAGTGTTACATATCTTTGGAAATATTATTCTTAATCTTGCCAAACTCGATACACATAGGCCTATAATATACTATACTACACTGTACACTCTAAATCTGAATTAGAGAATATTCACTTATTCACGCCGATGGATGGAGCAGTTTCAACAAGCTGAACCAGTGAGAAACCACAGTGAAATCGGTGACTATTCACTGATTCCGATAAAGAGTGCCAACATTACACAAGTTAATTAGTGAATGTCGACAGATTTTCCAGTAATTTTTCACTTATTCAATAAGTGAAATCTGTTCTTTGAAAACAACTGTAAAAACCAGTGAATAGTCACTGATTCACTTGTGCGATGTTGTCACTCTTGAAGGAAATCAGTAAATATTCACAAATTAAACAGTGACTACATTCACTGATTCAAATTGTTGAAACTGCTCCATCCATCAGCGTGAATCAGTGAATATTCACTAATTCAGATTTAGAGTGTACAACATGCAAAGTTGACTTTACTTTTGTGTATATTGTTCATCCTGTGGTCACATTTTTCAAACGGTGGCTACCTTTAAATTTTGGCTTAGTATTACATAATGGTAGCCATTTTTACATAATTTTTTTGCATAATATACCACACGTGTAACTTTTTTTGACGATTTCATCAAACTTGGTACACATATACTACATAGTCTACAAAGCTGACGTCATTTTTTTTTTCTGAATTTCGTTTATCACGTATTCATATTTTGATAACGGCGACCAAGTCATATCTTTTGCATCATTTTTGTGTATTTCGTTTATCATATGTCTTAAATAATATTATTATTTTTATTCCTAGATATACGTAAACGATTTTAACTTTCAGGGTTAATTTGTACCCATTTTGAGGAAAGTACACTTACCAGTTATGCTTGTAATTTCTTGTTTATATATTAAATAGCAATAAGCCGTAAAGAATTCACTTTACTAAGCTATGTACTTGAGGTATCCTCATGAACTTATGTAGGACGGCAAACTACTTTACTGCAGTAGACCTATAATTCTGTATTGGTCCCCTGCTAACTGTAGTTTGAGCGTGAATAGACAGCAACAACACCCAGCACCGAACACAGACTGGAAGTTTTCCGTCCATTATCAAATGTTTGCGTGTTGGAATATCTAACTTGTGTATTTAACGTAGTAAACCGTTAACCAAAATATGTGGCTAACTAGTGTTTCCGCACTTAGAAGTCAAATGTCCTTTGTTAGGGTAACAACAGATGGCCGCTTGCGCAGGCCATCAAGCAGTGTGCATATGCATTTAGAAGTTAATTCGAACACTGCTCAGCTTACTTGAGTGATGTCCGCATAGGAATACATTCAGAAACATTACACACGTGCATGTATCACATTTCAGGATAGCCACTTATATGTAACACATATTTTCGTGCGGTTAAGGGGTAAGATGTCGAGCGGACGATTGAAATGCTCAAACGTCAAGAAAATCTGAACTACTCATCAAACTCGATGAGTTTTTTTCGGTCGAATATATATTTTATCAGTGGACGTTTATTTGCATAGCACTATGCGGTAATTTGTAATATGCTAATATTTAGGCCACCAAAATAACTGAATTTCAAAAATACTCGCGTTTTCATTTGACAATAATTTTAGCATCAGTAAACCTCTCGTGCAGAGATTTTCGGATAGTACAATTATTTTCAAATCAAAACACGAATAGTTTTTCAGAAATTCTGTTATTATAGGCCTAGATATTATCATATCAAAAATCATAAAAATTACAGTTTTCCATTTTTGTAGATTCTGTGGTTTCAAGTCCTTATTTTCCTTAAAACCGTTTTTAATTTTTTTCTCGAAAGTTAAGCATAATACTGTATAGTGCTATATAAATAAATGTCCGCTGATTAAATATTTACTCGGTAAAATATTCCTATAGAATTTTGATGAGCAGTTCAGATGTTATTAACGATTGAGTATTTCAGTCGTCCGCTCAACATAGTACCTTTTCCTACCCCTTAAACACAGCGATACTAGGTGCTTATTGAGCATAAATATTGTTGTTCACGTAGTACACGCCTTTAATTTAATGTAGCTTCATAAAATGACAGGGTTGCCACTGAATGTCTCATAAAGACCACCTATCAGCCAGGTCAGTGACTTGCGCCGTGAGATTATGTACGTACCTGGGTTGCCTTTATCGTTTCCGCGATTCCAGCCTTGGAATAGACTAAAAACGTCCTTCCAGGTAGCCACCTTTAGGTTTATGTTTGAGATTTTAATTTCAGCACTGCGAATGACGCAGGAAAATATCGGGAATTTCCTAGTCGATAATGATGCTAAGCTACAACAAAGTACGTATTTGAATTTGTGGAGCCTGACGCAATTTATTTTTGTTAGACAAATGAATACCCACATATTGGCCTCGGCGTGTTCCTCGTCACACAGAACAGAGAAAGGAAACGACAACTAGCCGGAAGGGAAATTCCCGGCACAGCTGGTGTGGTATTACCTGCTTACGTAAACACGACCGAGTAGAGGACGCGTTGTCCGAGACATTTTAGCCACGGGCAAGTTGTTGGATGATAGTTACAGTGCAGGACTATCAGCTAGCTCGTGCAACAAGCACACATGAAGAATTCTTTATAGCCTACTTTCCGAAAGAAATACACAAAAGACTTTGTGTCTGTGTCTATGTGTGTATGTGTATGTATGTTGGTGTGTGTAGCCCCTAAAAACTTTTTAACCATTTGACCTAATTCTATCTAACTTAGTACACATATAGTACTTAGGAACCTGACTTGACTTTTATCTATTTCGTTTAGGCTCAGTTTATATTTTCTAAATGGCCGCCATTTTAACTTCTTTCGATCAAGCTAGATACCTAAGGAACCGTATTTTCGAATTTCATCAAACTGAGTTCATATAAAGAACCTAGTAAGATGAATTGACTTTTGTAAATTAAATTTATTCAGTTAACACAGATTCAAAATGGCAGCCATTTTTAATTTTTAGCATATTATGGAATGTATATAAATAAGAACGAATTATAGGTAATATGGTTACACATAAAACTTAAACTATTTTCGAGCAAAAAAAAGTGTTTTCTTACCATAACATTCTTGAATGTATTATGTCATCTGATTTCGACAATCGTTTGTAATAACGCTAACTATAAGTCATTCCGTGTGCAAAGTTATAGACTTAATTTAGTTTAAAGAAGAATATGTCAATTTTTAAATATATTTTAACATTTCTTACCGCTGCGCATAAACATAAAAAAGAATTCAAAACTTCCAACTAAAATTCGTACATGAATTCTTACAGTTTCGACGTAACTAATGGCGTATTCTCTGGTGTGAATATATCACATAGGCTTCAAGTAATGCATTTACAAGCGTAACTAAGCTCCTTTACATCAATCACACAACGAATTTTAGCTTGAAGATTTGGGAAACCTTCTCACGGTTTTACTCCAAAAAAATCTAAACATTTTAGGTATACGATTATCATACATCAAAATCACTAGAAGATCTGTTCATTTTTTTTTTTTTTTTTTTTGCTAGACGTTGGATTTCAATGCTGAAAAATTTAATCAACGGCATGATGTGCTGCATCTTCTAGCATTCCAATTAACGATTTCATAACTATAATTAAACGAGAGTGTTCGTAGAAGGTTGACACTGTCTTCTAATTATATCCCTGCCGTCTTAGCCCGCGGATATGGACCGAATAGTGTACCGTTTTTAACAACTTCGAATGCATGTTGACTGTATAAAAATCCTTCGACGTCCTTGCATTGCATTCTGCATAACTCCACTTATATATAACGACCTTCCAGCGTGTTTTAATCACGTCAATGTTCTCTAGTTGTAGTTCCATATGCACAAGGTTGTTGATTTTTATGCCTAACGAGACAAGGCTGAATAAATGTCATGCGTCGTACAAAGTACAGTTCACAGTTATGTTTCTCAGAACGCTGATTTTCAAGACAGTATTATTATTTGAGACCTCGGTGCAGAATACTTAACACAGTTTCAAGACACGTTACGTTTATGAATGAGGTTGGCAGAATTCTGCTTCATATATCTCGTGGTTTGTAAGCAGAAATTCCTTAGGAACTTAGAAGTCACCGCAGACACATTGCATGCAACATGTAGCAAATATTATTTTTGGAACAAAGCTTCTTGGACAGTGGTCGTTTCTTTTGAGACGAACATTCTTTAGGGGCAATGGTGTACTTATAACTTATGTGTTCCAACAATTCATCATTACTTTTAGTTTCTCATATCTTATTGGCAAATGTGGTCTTACGTGTTGTAAACATTATCTATGATATAATTTTACATTGCTTGGATTAATTTTACATTGTATTGTGATCAAAACTTTGTCACTGCAAGTACGGAATAGAAGAAAATAATCCCCCCTCTATTTTTTGACATACCCTCTAAACTGAAAGTCTTCTATCCGACGTTGGCCGATATACTACAGTTCTGGTACCATGGTACCACGTGCCAGAATTTATCACTCTGCAACGAAAAAAAAAAATATTACTGAAGTTCAAGGGTTCCTATATTCCTTGTTACTTCGAATATTAAATTACTCTGAAAGGGAGTTTTTACAGATCATAAAAAAATGTTTTCTTATAAACTGTATTAATTGGTAACCTCATTTTTCGAAGCAGAAAATTGTATATTTTTACTACTTATTTACTTAAAAAAATTTTCTCCAAGTCCATCATCGGCCAAAAATACATAAATCGTTACTTTGGAAAAAGTTAGGCTACTTTGTAAAAACGAATTTCCAACACATATATTGTTGAGACGTTCAGTCAGCTGAGTAGAATTTTCAAGCACCCATTAAGTCACAGGAGCTTATATTGTTTATTACTTGCAGGCTTATAACCTGGTAATTGATCAGAACTGCTGACGTGACTGAGAAAACCCATACCTATTATCCAGCAGGTTACTTTATGTAACCACCTGACTTGGCTTGATGAACCGGTCATGCGGGAGCTAGACGGAGTGAGAATGCCTTTCTCAAGGTCTGCCGCCTCGCGCATGCGCCAGTTACGAGTGACTCGACACACCCACAGCCTACTATTACCATCACAGAATAAATAAGTAGTAGCAAATGCGATAAGACGTAGTTTTTATGGAACCCTTTTTCTTTTTGCATCATCATGGTGTCGGAGCTCGTGAATGTTTGTTTACACGGAAGTTTAGTAGGCCCTACTTTATAATCTGAAAGGAAGTTGACTCGTAAGTAACGTCCCATTTACAATTTAAAAAATGTTTAATATGTATACAAACAAATTTCTGAATTTCTTTCAATGTAAGTGGTTTATTAAACCAGTGACTTATCCACATGACATTATTTATACTACTGTATGTCCTAAGAACTGGTGCAGTAACAGCGATTAAGGGCATGGGCCCGAGTTTCTCCGCATTTAATGTCAATTATGTTTTAAAACATAAATGGGAGCCGATAAAGTAAAATCGCTTCGTAACTTTGTTATGACTTATTTAAACTGCATACTCTAATTTTGTCGAGTCAGAAGACTGCTAAATATTTGCTAATTAGTGAATTAACGAAATTTCCTTTTAATTGATGAATTAGCTATACTCATCATACAGTTTGTCTCGAAAAATTATATTGCATAGTAAAACCAATTCGCAACAAAATTACGAAGCAATTTTACGATATTGACTCTCGTATGGATTTTAAAAAAATAATTCTCTCGAAAGTCGAGAAACTCGGGCCCAAGCCCTTAAAAAGCTCCCTTACGCCGCTTCTGACTGAGGTAGTTATTCTCTGAAGCTGAGCCTTGAACCGTCACGTTTGTCATACCCAAAATTTCCACCAATTGAAACTTTTAACTGTATTTATTTCAATTTTACCATTAGGAGACATGTTGTTAGGGTGTTGTGTGATCTTAGAGTAAAATTACAAGCTAAACGATGTATGAAGTCTCAAATACTTGCACATCGTAGTCTCCATTGTTTGGCACACTTTGCATATTATTTTAGTAGTTTTTCTGCGTAAAAAAAATGAGTTTTTCAGCACATATTTTAGGCCTTTATTGTGTTCCCAATTCTGGCACTGTACAATTGATCGAATATCTTAAAGAAAATAAGTATCCAATTTTAGTTTATGCTGACGTTTGACATTGTTTACTTACGTTTTTCAGTCATAAAAACCTAATTATTCGTGTGACAGTTGTGGTGTATATTCAGCGCATACTTATGCATGTGCTGTCCAACTAAGAATTATCACCTTGACATTTTATGTAGGTTTATATGTTGACACGTTTTGCGTAAGTAACGTGACATGGTTTGGTCACAGAATTTAAAAAATGGCCACATAGAGGATCTTCTTTCTATTTGGGACAGCCAAATAGTAAAGTTTACTCTCAGAGTAAAGTTTTAAGAAGCAAACATGTTCATGTGAACACGTGAACTAAGTCAGAGTGCATGAGCCTTGCACAATCTCGCTCCCGATCCCCTAGTGCAACACCTCCGTCTAGGAAACCTTGAGCTGGAGTTGACGTAGGCGAGAAAAAAAACATTTTATAAAAAAGTAATAGGAGTCACACCTCGGCAAGCTGTGATTTTCCGTTTCCGCCGGGTACGGACGCTGGAAAGGTCTCATTCAACTCGGCTTACGTAACAAGTAAACGCCAGCTCCATCTTGCAGGCAATCATCTCCGGCAGATCTTCATTAGCCGTGGCGTGCTTTGTGGGAATGAGGACGAGTAGCCGAGTGTGTTTGGCCTTCTCGCTGCAACAGCCGCTGTGCGCATACCAACACTCATTATGTTCACTCTGACAGGGGACAAACATGCACCATGTCCCAACTAAATATTATACTTAAGGCCTCGCTCTTTTAGTTTTGTAGTGGTTCCGAAAATATTTTTAACGCAAATCAATGCATATATCAAAAATTAATTCTTATAGTTTTAACACGTATATATCATCGTTTGTATCTGAATTTGTCTGTTGCAATACATAAACGTATTTTTAGACTTTTGCTCCTTAAGTATCACATATTTTGTTGTCAAAATAAGCCAAATTTAAGCAAAATTTATTTTTGCTAGCAAACGGTATCATTATTTAAAAAAAAAAAGATCTTGGCAAAATTGTTTATAGTATTACTGTACACAGTCCCAAATTTTTTCAAAGCATTTGGTTAAAAGTATTTGAGTTATTGGCACTATTTTAAAATAAATGAAAGATCATGGCCTTAACTAAACGATGTATTCCTTGACTTCGGTTTAGCACACCTAGATGATGTAATACTAAGTAGTATGGTAGAAGTCTTGAAATCCCTTCTTGTGGCGGAACCAGGGATAATATAAGAGTGTCCTAACACCCGTATTAACAAACGTGAACCTTATTTGTCGTCGAAGACTCCCGAAGTAGGCTGCAATTCTTTTCTTCTTACCTCTCCCTAATACCAACACCGGAACACACATCGTGAACAATGGAGAAAGGCGTTTCAGAATTACTATTTCCATTGCACAACTCTCAATATTACATTAAACTTGTAATATACAAAACAAAACTATTTGTTAGTGACGTGATTTATCTACTATAGATGTACAATTTATTTTCGTTGTTATTTCATTGTAACATTTATTTTTCGTTGATAAGTTGTCTGACGAAAGTTGGGAACTTCGTCAATCTTCGGTTAGTGATTCGTTTTCCCTATTTCATTATGAGAACCTTTGCTGAACCATGTGATCTGGAACAGTAGTGGTAAGCAGCCATAATGACCTAAGGGGCCATCTCTGAGATTGCCTGGAGATATTTCGGGAAATAATGCAATTCCGAACTCAGAGTGGATCCGATATATCCTTAAGTTCTTTTGAACGCGAGTCAATTTTTATATCACTTCACCACTTCACTTGGTTTTGTAGTTTGGTATCAATTGTTTAATATGCCAACGAAATTGTTTAAATACGACATACTCGGCAAGCTGTCAAAAGAATCACATTTAATTACGCCTACTGATTTGTGATTCACAAACTGAAACATGACGATGAGCTCAAGCAATACAACTATGCAATAATGGATGTCTTTGTGCATTCTGAGATTTCGGGAAAAAAAACCAGTGCGGGAATTTCTTGACAATAGTGGTGATGCACTCAGAACGAGATTGTTACGCCGAAGGTTAACAACGCATCGTAGGTAGCCGATTGTTCTTCGTAGCCACCTTGAATGAGCGTCTGTAAACAAAACAAGGAAATGTTTTCCTTCAGTGCGCTTAAAACAACTGAAAGTTCTGCTGGTTAAAACTTTAAACTGTTTTACTTTACTAAACACTGCGTCATGCACAATTACAGTGACAAGACGCTCATTAAATACTCCAGTATGCAAATTTAGTACACCGCCAAGCCTGAGAGAAGCATTTATGTATAGTGTTCTGTGACATATGAGTAGAAATACAAGCTAGATAGAATATGAAGTTGCATCCACTGCGTAGTTTTATAACCACAGTGCGATTCTCGTAAACATACGCATTATAACACATATTACAATTGCACAGTTTTGACAGGTAACCAACAAACGTTCTTTTCCAAATTCCAACAAATACTCCATCCACTACGTCTACTAAGGAGTAAAACAGTGCCCATCGTTTTACGCTCTTCAATGTTGTATGTTTCCTCGTTTTCTTTTAGTTTATTCCTTTACAAAGCTTTCTGCTTATCATAAAAAAACTTCCCTCCACTCTAATTGGCGAAATTCTGACCTTCCCAACCAGTAAATCGACTACAATAAGTATTATACTGAACTGAAAGTATTTCCCTATAAATTGTACATACATCCGCACTATAGCCTGCCAGAGTTTCACAAACTGCAAGCCTTTTCAAAATAACTGCTTTATTTAAGCTTAGTATATTTGCCTGAGTACTCGTTGATGTAGGAATTAAGGTATGTTCCTTCTAATTAAAATAGAGTTGATCTTTGAAAGAACTGTGCAATGGGAGTGCATGACTGGATTTATTTACTTGGACATACTCCATTGCGAAATATATGACTGTCAAAAGGAAACTAAAAAATAATACAAGAAAACATAAATAAGCAGAGTATGCTTTAGTCATCAGGATACATACAAAACATGAAATTCCAAAACTGGAATCTGGTCAGATAAAAACAAGGAACAAACAGAGAATAAAAAGAAAATAACAAAAATATGAAAATAGCTAAGTTGACATGTGACACAACGATGAGACGAGACAAAAACACAAGCAGAAATACAACAAAACAACGATGAGACTAAACAAAACACAAATATGTCGGGCACAAACAGAAAAACAACAAACGACACAAATGATGAGACGAAAAAAAACACAGTAGTTTTCCAAACAGTCAGTACAAACGACGTTTCGGGAACTGGAATCTGTTCCCGTCATCAGGTAGACACACAGGGTTCAGGAACACGAGTGCGACTGATGAGGAGACTCCGCCGAGTTCTCATATGCCATCAGATGGCCGTGCAGTCACGAGACCGGGAACCTGAGTTCCCATAACTCGTTGGGTGTATCGTAAAACAAGTGCACCCCGACTGACTAGTTGCAAATCATTGAACCGGCGG
>PNEQ01050913.1:0-18251 GCA_003012365.1 Medauroidea extradentata
TACAACTTTTACGACTTCTACGCCCAAACTGCAACATCAAGTTTTTCTTGCCGGAAGTGACGTTTTGGTTATTACAACCAAAGCGTTCAGGCGGCGGGTGTAACTACAACTTAAACACCCGGTAGCTACACCTCCTACACCACCTCTGCGAGGTGGAGTAGTTTGGGTGTAGAAGTTGTAAAGCAGAATTCGGCGCTATGTTGTTTTCGAGAAGTTGGCTTTCCAGTTTTGAATCAGACATCCGCTATATAATAAAAACTGTAGTCAGTTTCATCTGGCAGTTGTAAAAAATAAAATTGCTATTTGTATCGCTATTTTTAGTAACGTTTTGTGGGTTATGTTACTACTTGTTATGAATATAATTATATCAACTCGTAAAACTAATACAATTAATTTTAAAATGGAGATTCCGTTTCCCGTAGAACTACCTGTTAGGTGACGTATGAAATTAGCTGCGTAAAGTTTATACGACGAAAATTTTATTTAAATTCGTAATTCATGCAAAAACTGTACATATTTGCTACAATAGGTGCTGTAAAAGGACGTTCATCATCGGATTCGTCACCTGCATCTACCTTTTCCTGCATTAAAATATCTCGCAATATTTACGTTTGCTGCCATGGCACTAACACAGAAAATAAACAAAACAATTCACACCTCAACTACACCTAGGCGTCCAGGCGGACATTCTGCTCCTTTTGTCTCTGACAAACTAAACCCACTACACCCAAGTACACTTCTGGATGTAGAAGTTGTAAAAGGGGCAACCCGCCTGAACAAAGCTGAGTATATAGCTTCCAACTTTGCCGCACGCAGCACTGTTTCATAACGTTCGAATCTATCCACTCTAAATTCCCAAACACTAGATATTTGAAAGCTTCGTTTAGGACATGGCTAGACACGTAATGGAATTCTTCATTTGTTGGCCAGACTATCTACACTACACCTCAACGTAGCAGCAGTTCGCGAGAGGAATCGGTTATCGGCACAACAATCTACACACGTATCGGGTAACACACTGCTTGCTCTTGGACTCGCAGTGGAAGAAGTGTCTAACGAACATACACGAAAATCTACAAATGTTAATCTAGTTGGCTGGATTGCCCTTACCGTGCCCGAAAGCCTTAAGCGCTGACCGAATCTCTCACTCACTCACAATACGTTATACACCAAATTTAGTAATGCCTTAGGTGACGATAATTTGCAGTTATGTTTTTAAACTGTTTATTTTAAAGTTCTGTACTTCATGTTGATTAATAATTAGTTTATTAGTATAAGACACTTTAAAACCTATTAGTCAAGCCATCCAAACAGTGTTGATTTAACCCTCGTGACAAAATATGTAAATTGCATGTTGTGTATTATTTTTAACCGTCGTTTGAAGTTAAAGGTTATTCTTTAATATAACCATATAATAGCACTCATTATATGTAGATAATGAACTCTCAGAATGAATTGTAATTTTTGGCTACGTGTCGTCGAAGTAACATCATCAGATGTATTTTATGGCACTTAACTAATTATCGCCAAAAAGATACAGATACATTTTTAATACAATAAGTATATCGTTTTATTATAATTTTTTTTGTTTACTGACATTTATGTCTTTAAAACTTAATAATTCCTCTGTGTGTGTCGTAATAGCGTGATTTTAATAGGCTACTAAACATTTCTGTTTAGCATTTAATATAAACTGCAATATATGTTTAAATTTTGAAATACAGTTAAAATTTCAGTAGCTATTGTTTGGTCGCTAAAGCGAGTCCTGTACTTTCTTAATGTAATGCCCGTTGTACTTTTCACAGTTATTAATTTTTTTACAACAGTTCATGATAGTACGATTTTGCTGCCATGTGGAAGGCAGAGTTCATGTAGTTGCTCTTCTAGTTAAGTCGTACGCACGGAGCGGTGGCAGCGACCCAGTAACAGGAATTTGCAACTCATATTATACGGCTGCCAACTTGAGCCGATCGGTGATGCGAGCCAGGCTGACAACTTAACTTACATTACCGCCAAAGATGTTAGAAGATGTTTAGTTATTATTTCCACTTTACCTCATTTCATTATTTCTTTCACTGTCTCATTCCCAAAAGGCAACTAGTATACTTGGAACGAGATTCGTTAAATTAAACTCTAAATTTCTTCAGTTGGTTTAACATAATGGGATAAAGGCTTTCAGTGTTAAGGCACTCATTTCAGAGGAAATATTTTCTTAATTTCTCTTTCTTACCGTCGACAAATTGCTCGTAGTGACGTGCGATTTTGGTCTCTGGGAGGAGTGGTGCCCTGACCTATAGAGACCAAATATGTGCCCTAATGGTGTTGCAGCTAATCAGACCATAGGGGACGTCCATGGATGCGTTGGGAGCCATTGTCATTGTGGGGGTAGGCATGTCTATGTCCAGGTACCTGAGTACTCTGGTCGTCCATCTGAAATGAGTCATGAGTGCAGTTATTTTGTGTCCGAAGTCACTGTGTTTCGTTTTTCTGTAAATTACTATATATTACTTATCTCAAGTAATTTTCTTACGTATGTTTCCTTATGTTTATCTGTATTTTCTCCTGAATGCTTACAGCTACATATTTTAAAATGTGTATGTTACAACCAGTGATCCATATTTACAGTTAAAATAATTCAATAATAATAGTAAAATAATAAATATTCTGGCATGTGCACACACAGTAGGTAATATGCATGAATAACAGTAATGTATTGATTACACACTTTATTTTGTAGAATATTTAACAAGTTAGTATAGTGATGACATCGCATAGCAATAATAATATTAATTTAACATTTCCACTCAGTAATATCTGAATAGAGGCAGACCAATTTCGTTATATATTTCAAAATTGTAAATAAATGGTATATTTAAATATGGAGGGACAGCTAATCCACAGAACTGTAATAACATCGTTATTATAAATTTAAGAGACAGCCAAAGTAAAGGAAATAGTTATTCGATAAACATAATAAATGCATTTATTAAGAACCTTCTCTAAGACGATATGTTAAAGTTACAGGATCAATGGAGTATTCACTCGCCAATAAAATATGAACTACTCATGATAGACGAAATTTTTCGCCGAGTAGATATTTTATTGGAGGGCGTTTATTTATATAACACTGTGTGGTAGTATACCCAGCTAACATAAAGAGGCCGACTCCAGCTAGTCGGAAAAGTAGACTGCGGGCCGATGTCTCTTGCCGGAGTCCAGCCAATGTATTTTTGGACCAGCGGCAATCAGTTTGCCGTCAAGTCAGAATGACACCATACCGATTCCGGAAAGACGTCAAAAAACATCAGGCCAACTGCGGTTATATGTCTTTCAGGACACCAGCCCAATGAAGTCTTGATGTCATTGCAGGCACTGAACCGGCGAATGTTGGATGTCTTTCAGGACACTGGACAGTCAACGACCAGATGTATTTTGGGACACCAGAAAAGTATCAGCTGGATGTCTTTCAGGACACCAGACTGGTAGCGGTTGGATATCTTTCAGGACACAGTACCAGAAACAGCTGGATGACTTTCACAACACCAAAACTAATGGCCTGTACAGCTACCGATGAGATATCAAATAGATGTCTTGCCATTAGCAAAGAAGATGGAGGGCCGGTGTCATAAAAGCAGCAGGCCGGTGATGGCTGAGTGTCGGAAAGGACACCGGACCGTTGACGGCTGAGAGTCGGAAAAGACACCGGGCCGTTGACGGCTGATTGTCGAAACTTGGAAGACAGGAGATGGCCAAACATCAATATAAATGTATTTCCAAATAGTTTCACATACATGTTAAAAATTTTTTCTCTAATGTTTCGTCCATGTCACCACATACCTGATGTAATCATACAGTATTAAATTTTGATGTTGCATGAATGGAATGCACTGGTCTCAAACCAGCAATCTTCACATTCGTAGTACATCATCACTGCACCAAACACAACCCCCCCCTTTTAATGTGACTTAATTTGAGTGACCCCAGTACTTTTCGTGAGACAATTTGTATAGTGACAATTTTTGAGACCCAAATGTACAAACACAAATTTACACCCAACCAGACCTTTGAATCGAAGGCAGAACCCCCCGCACCAAAGCCGGCCACTCAACCAACTGAGCCAAGGGGTCGGCTCCACTACACCACACCATCTTGTTGGAATTTACTCATGAAACAAATCAACAAGTAACTGTTCGAGGCGTATGGCAAATTTAAGGATGAGTTTGCAGACAGGTAGTGTATACTGGGTTTTTTTATTGTTGATTAGTAGTCTACTTATCACATAACCATTGAACTAGTGCCATTTGTCAGTAATATACTAGGAAATGAATAATTTATGTAATAATAACATATTTTTATACACAAGTTGTTAACCATCAAAATGCAAATAGCATATCAGTTTTCGTTCAGTATTCCTAAAGTATCATTAAAATTTCCTTACAAAGACCACAGGTCATTATCATTCCCGCGACATACAACCACTGTCTGAAAAAGTACGCCCTGCCATTAATGGCCTGATCTCTTATTACCTATGTCTTTTATAAATCCTTAAAAATACAGCGGGCTGGAATCTTTTTCTAGATAGAACGAAAAACGTACACAGAACTGTTAACAGCCCGGTATCTTCTAGCCAATATATTTTAAGTGTCGTTTAAAAATCAGCAGGCAATTATCTTTATAGCGACAGATAACAGCTGTCCAGAAAGGAATACCGAAATGTTAATGGTCCGGTATCTTCTTGCCAAAAACTTTTAAGTGTCTTTAAAAAGACAGCAGGCAATTATCTTTTAAACGACAGATAAGTGCTATTCAGGAAAAAATACCAATATGTTACTGACGTATATCATTGCCAATATTGTTTAACGGTCCTTAAAAAGACAGCAGGCTGGTATATTTTTCGCGACACATCTGCTGTCTGAAAAAGGACACAGCACATTTTAACTGTTTGGAATCTTCTCGTCAATATCTTTTCACTGTCCTTAAAAACACAGCAGACTGATAAATTAATTTTCGTTACAGATAAATTCTGTCTGAAAAACCTCACTCCACAGTTAACAATCATGGAACCTATTGCCAATATATTTTAGACGACCTTAAAAAGGTAGCAGGCTATTATCTTTTTCGTGACATTTTTTCACTGTCTGAAAAAGGTCACTGAGCCGTTAATCGCCCTGCATTTTCTTGCTCATGTCACGACAACAGGGTGGTGTACCTTTCGTAACAGGTAGCTGCTATCTGTAAAAAGTAACTTCGCTGTTAATGGCCCGGAGTATTTTTGTCGATTTCTTTTTAAGTGTCTTGAAAGGATAGCGAGCGGACGTCTTTTTCGTGACGGCATATGTTTACCTAAAAATACATCTTACTGTTTACTGCCTACTGTCTTTTATCATGTTGTAGACACTTGAGTCCAGTTTGGACAACGGGCGGACATCTTGCCGACAGTTAACCATCACTTCGTGTTTGCTGGGGAGTGTCATAAAATTTACATCTAGCGACTGTCTATTAAATGACAGTAAATCTGTCTCTGGGAAAAGACATGCTGGTAACGGGCCGGTATATTTTTGGCTATAGTTTGGTGACATCCACAGGTTGTCTTTTAATGTCAGCTTACTTACGTCTGGAAAACGACATCTTGTCGGTATCGGACCTGTATCTTTTTGGCGATAGCTAGGTGAGTTCCATCAAAAGACATCCAGTTATTGTATTTTTAATGACAGTAAGTCTGTGTCTGGGGAAAGACATCATGCCGGTAACGTGCCGGTATCTTTTTGGCGATAGTTGGTGAGTGTCATAAGAAGGACAATGGATCAGTGTCTTTTTTCATGACAGGTGACCTGTGTCTTGAAGAATACATAATGTCGGTAATGGGCCAGTAACATATTGGCGATAGTTTTTAGAGTGTCGTAAAACGGATGTCTAGCGGTTGTCTTTTTAATGACAGCTACCTGTATCTGAAAAAAAAACATCATGCCGGTATCGGGCCTGTATATTCTTGGTGATAGTTAGTTGAATGCCACATAAAAGACAACCAGTTGTCTTTTTCATGACACTAAATCTCTGTGTGGGAAATTACATCATGCCAGTAACGGGCCGGTGTATTTTTGGCGATAGTTTTGTGAGAGTCATTAAAAGGATATCCACTGGTTGTCTTTTTAATGACAGCTTACCTGCGTCTGGAAAAATACATCTTGTCGGTATCGCACATGTATCTTTTTGGCGATAGTTAGATGAGTGGCATAAAAAATACATCCAGTTGTCTTTTTAATGACAGTAAATCTGTGTCTGGGAAAATACATCAAGCCGGTAACAGGCTGGTATCTTTTGGGCGATAGTTGGTGAGTGTCATAAAAAGACATCCACTGGTTATCTTGTTAATGGTAGCTTACTTGTATCTGGAAAAAAATATCTTGTCGGTACCAGGCTTGTATCTTTTTTGGCGATAATTAGAAATGGCATAAAAAATATATCCCATTGTTTTCTTTTTTAATGACAGTAAATCTGTGTCTGGGAAAGACATCACGCCGGTAAGGGGCCGGTATGTTTTTGGCGATAGTTTGGTGAGTGTCATAAACAGGACCTACACTGGTTGTCTTTTAATGATAGCTTACCTGTGTCTGAGAAAAGACATCTTGTCGATATCGGGTTTGTATCTTTTTGGCGATAGTTAGGTGATTGCCATAAAAAAGACATCCCGTTGTTGTCTTTTTAACGACAGTAAATCCGTGTCTGGGAAAAGACATCATGCCAGTAACGGGCCGGTGTATTTTTCGCAACAGTAAGGAGAGTGCCATAAAATAGACATCTACTGGTTGTCATTTTAATGGCAGCTTACATGTGTCTGTAAAAAGATATAATATTTGTATTGGACCGGTATCTTTTTTGCGATAGTGGTTTAAGTGTCGTACAAAAGACGGTGGTCCACTGTCTGTTAACGACAGCTAACGTGTGTCTGGAAAAAGATATATTGCCGGTAATGGGCCGACATATTTTTGTTATTGTTGGTTGGGTGTCGTAAAAAAGACATCTTACTGGTGTCTTTTTCATTACAGATTGCCAGTGTCTGGAAAAAGACATCATGCCGATATAAGGCGGCTATCTTTTGGCGTTTGTCGGTTCAGTGTCGGAAAAAGACAGTGGGCCGCTGTCTGTTGAATGTCAGCTGGTGTCTGGAAAGCAAAAACCTGCCGATAACTGGCCGAAATCTTTTGATTCAAAATTGGTTGAGTGTCGGAAGAAGGACATCAGGCGGGTATCTTTTTAGCGACTGCTGACTGGTGTCTGGAAAAAGACAAGAAGCCGGTGTTGGCCCGATGTCTTTTTGTTTTCTGCAGACACTGGAAGTCAGTTCATACAGCGGGCAGACGTCTTGCCGACAGTTTGTATTTGCTGGGTACATTACTTTCAAGTAAAAATTTAAAAACTAATTCATATAAAAAAAAAGGCTTGAAACCAAATAATCTACAAAAAAGTGAAAACTGTAGTTTTTGTAATTTAAATATTATGATATCTAGGCCTCTACAATGACCAAATTTCAGAAATTCTCGGTTTACATTTGGAAATAAATTTATCATCTCTAAACCTCTCGCGCAGAGACTTGCGTCATCAGCTATTGAACCAACCGGCACTTGGCGGGTCTAAAACAGTATTTTTGGAGGGACATATGGCTTATTTATTTAAAGTTGTGTTTTGTGCCAATGTGTATGGCATATTTGTTTATCATACTGTACATACCTTAAAAAACATGCGAAGAAATGGTTTAGAATAGTATATCGAAACACTAATGATTTTGTGACCTACAACTGGTTGCCGCGAAAACATTTTTAAGTAAAAATTGTTTAGTTATTAAATTATTAAATGTCGTGTCCTGTATCCATTTACTGCATACGTTTAACAAAATTATAATATCATAATACACTATACAATTAACAAACTAAAATTTGGCGAAAAGTGCTCAGATAGCACAGAGCTGCAGCATTCAAAAATATTTAAACATATGTACAGAAGATGGGACATGTATGAAGAAATAAGTATATAATTTAATATTAAGCAGCTGTTTTATTTAGCCCATGATTATAGTTTTTTTCTCACTACTTACCAAGATTTTCTATGTTACATACTTGCTACAGGAAAGTAGTATTGAACATTGTTCGAATCGAAGTTCTATGTAACGTATTGAATTGTAGGTTATTCAATACATTTTGTCACTTAAAAATAACATGAGTTTCAAGTTTATTTCGCGACTGCAGTGAACGCAAGCCGTGAAAAAAAAAACGAGGAGCAAGCCAAAATTATTACTCTTCTGTCGTGTACTTAAGTTGTCTTTTATGGCAACCTGTGTTCATATACACTAGCGGCACGCGGTGCCGCTGCTCCATGACGGTCACCAATATAAGTACTAACCATGATCGAAGCTGCGATATTCCAGCGATCAGATGACCACTAGAGTATTAGGACACGGTACAGGCTGATGACGTAAAACCTGTTATCGTTCAGCGCAGTGTCGGTAGTTGTTTTACATGTGTCATATAACTAAGCCACACACTTATAACAAAAAAATTGTTTCTGTTTTATTCATAGTTTTCCTTGTATTTTAAATTTAATGCAAGTTGCCCATTGCCATGACTGTAAGTCACTTGTTTGACAGCACCGATGATCGAACGTAAATTAGGACAGTTTTAGCCACTGTAATAGCTATTACAGATTAGGGTCTGAACCAAACAAAAGTGTATGATATAATTGCCTTTCCTAAATAATATTGAATTTTCATTAATTTTACACAGTAGTCAATTATTGTTAGTGATGATAGTTATTCGCTGGAAAACTTGACTCTTTGCTGGGTTTCAACGCACGTTCAGCTTACCAGACTATTACTGGTTTTCTCTTGTACGTGGAACTGTTACCCAATTTGACTGAGGCAATAAAAATACCGCTCTATTGTAATATTTTAAGCCTGTCATTGGTCTGCTGGCAGCTACGTTGTGTCAGACGCACGTCACCCAATCGTATGTGTTGCAATTAACTACAGCGTTTTCAAGGAATATTAGCACATAACATTTTTGCGATATACCATAATCTGTAATCACCGTATGACACATTATTTGTATAATTCTGTTATACCGACAGTAAGTCATCCCACGTGTAACTTTTGGCATGCTTCGGTGTTGTATGAATGAGTCTTTGTTGGAGTCAGGTTTCGAAAGTCATTCTTGTAAGGGTTAGTATTTGTGAGAGTCAACCTTTGTAGGAGCCATTCTTTGCAGGAGTCACGCCGAGCCAGGTGGCGCAACGGTATCACGTTGAACTGTCATTTGGGTGGACCCGGATTTGATACACTGTAAAAAAATTTGTACTTTTACAAAGAAAAGCCTTGGAAACACAGTTGCTAAAGAAATTCCTTGTAAAACTACAAAGTTTATCCTTGTAATAAAATGCAAAGTACATGTTTGTAAAATTACAAAGACTGGACTTGTAGCTGTACTTTCAATAGGGAAAAAATAAATTTAAATGTTCATTGTACTTCATAAATAACACTGAACTTATATATCAAACAACTTTTGAATAAAGGGCGTAAACAAGAGATTATTTTGAAGAAATAAAAGAAGAAGTCTCGTGAGGGGCTAGGTTTCGGACCACTCTCCCCATGTTTAGTTGCCACGCATCTTACCCCCTAGACCACTATTACTTACGTATCTTTCAGTTTTTATTTATTTGTGTACATTCAATGTAAAGTTCAGTTATAAGTCTACCTTTTAAAGCACGCAATTAATATAAATATTCACTTTATTAAAAAAAATACTTTACAGAGGAAGTGATATTTGCATAAGTAATTTCCGGCGAACTTAACGGTTTTTGCTGGCTACAAATATTTTTCTATGTTTTTTCTAACAAAATACTTTTAATGTTATAAACTAATAATTTTACAAGGAATATTTTCAACATTTATAAAAGTTTTTACAACTACGAAGAAGTGCCTTGTCATATTTTACAAAATAATTTACAGTACAGGAACTATCGGTATAAGTATAAAAAATTCCTTGGTAGTATTATAAAGTTTACCTTTGTAACTTCATAAACTAATGATTTTACCAAGAATATCTTTGTACTTTTACAAGGACTTGTAAAAGTACAAAGAATATCCTTGTAAATTTTACAAAAATTTTTTAGAATGTACCCGGATCCAGCCATCGTGAGCTCGGTTTACCGTGGTTTCCCGAAATCGTTCCAGACGAATGTTGGGATGATTCCTTATCCAAGGCAATGGCCGACCCTTCTCCTCGTCGAGTCCTTGCGTAAAGTTGCGTGTCACCGTCTCTAACAACCTCTCTGTCGACGAGACGTAAAGTCCACTTACCATACCTTGTAGGAGACAGTCTTCGCACGATTTTGCCTTCGGAGGATTCAGGCAATTATTCTTCGTAGGAGACCCTATTTACACATAAACAGTAATTACGCAATTAACTGAAGGTAAATTCAAAATGTAATGAAGTGGGCGAGGCTGTTAGTTGAGATAATGTTAACGACTTATTTAGAAGCATGGATATGGATATTAAAATTATGTGACGATACTATAAGACTAAAAGTTCACGGTATTATGAAACTTTGAGACGGTGTGATAGGATAAATGAATGGTTGTAGATATGATATGATTGCATCGACAGTATAACGTCAAAAAAGTGTAATATATAGTTGATGCGCTCTTATAATATAGTAATCTGGCAATGATAGAGCGACAAAAGTCATGTGCCACGATTTAGTTATCTTGATAAAGTGTGCTACAAGCTTCCAGGAAACGTGTTGAACGAACTTCCACGAAGGAAGGTATGATTGCTTCACTAAAAATAGCCTAACATGATAATTATTGCTGCATGAAAAAAATATAAGAAAATGTTTGCAATTGCTGTTTCATAAATGCTGCAGGCGTAGTAAATTATAAAAATAAAATAACGAAGTGAAGATAATTATAAATAGTTTTTTATTACTAAGTGTATACGGAAACATATTCGCTAATACAACGTATGTTTTAAGAGTTGCGTTGTACTTTTATTTCATTTTATTTTGTTCATAGATGTATTTATTCTGCTACTATAAACATTTTTTCACAGTTTTTTTTGTTTTTTTTTTAGACATAAATATAAACATCTTCTCTACAGAAGCATTAACACAATTTTTGTTGGTTTAAGTGTCATTTCCGCAGAAAAACCGCGGGCATATGTACAAGGTTCCATGGAACCTTCCAAGAAACACTTATATCGTGGCACGCGTCTTCAGGCGATACCATGAAACAGGATGTGGGTTTTAGTATACATTTTAGATGTGTACGTATGCATGTATGCATTCAGTATACAAATACTGTATACAAACATGTGCTAACAAACGCATAATAAGGATATCATGCGAATCCTGGGATAAATTTGAGACGAAAATGTAAGTGGCAACATGTACGATATTTTACGCGCAAAATGTGACAAGACTGCAAGGAGAAAGTGTCCCCTCTTGCGATCTACGTCCAGGTACTATTTCATGTATTTTATGCAGTGTAAACGCAGAATCATGTTTGGACTGCTCGGGATTTTAACCTTCACCCATATTGTGCTAGTCAGATCAGCAGTATTAAGATAGTAGGTAAATATCAAGTTTAGCTGCTTATCGTGTACCGGCCAAAATATAGATTTAAGACATATAGTTTATTGTTTGAAAATGTTTCTAGTGTCATTCTAAGTAGTCCTACGTTAACATTTTTTTGTTGGGTTAGGTTTTTCAGGTTAGTTTAGATTATGTTGTTGGGTTAGTTTACATTAGTTTAGGTTAATTTAAGTTAGGTTACCTAACTTAACATAAACTAATCTAAAACTTAAACTAACCTAAAATAACTTAAACTAATGTTAACTAACCTAAACTAACCTAACATCTTAACATAAATTAACCTAAAAAACCTAACCTAACAATTTTTTTACGTAGGACTACTTAGATCGTCACTAGATACATGTTTCATTAATTGGATGACGTTGTGCAGAAGGAAACCACTCCAGACATTACTGAAGCTGAGATATTCAAGTTCAAAATCTACTGTGTCTACATAAACCTTGAAAAACCCGCTTTTTCTGGCGTCTTCTTTTTCTTCAAGTATTATGGATTAGTAATTGATCTTTTCCATGCAAATTCTCCTTGCCTTCTTCTACTTTAAATTATTATCCCCAAATAAATTACATTGTGGATTGGTTCCGTTCTGCATCAAATTGACTAAAGCCTAAAATCAATAGTTTGGCCGGTACACGATAAGTAGCTAAACTTGATATTCACCGATAAGTAAGATATTTGTGAAATGCAGGAGGGGACTAACGACCGTGATATGTTGCCATTTTGTACATGTATAACGTCGTCGTACAACATTTCATTAATGACATTTTCGTCTCTAATATAACCCAAGATTTGCGTGATGTATTTATTATGCGTTAGTTTCTGGACATCTGGTATACAGGTTCTGCAGATAACTTCCGCAAGGTAAGCATGCCATGCGAATCCTGACCTAAATTGGAGACGATAATGTTAGTGGCAATTTTTTTTCGATTACAATTTGCGCGCACAACGTGGCAACACAGCACGGAGTTAGTCTTCTATTGCGCTCCACAGATATTACTGCCACTGTTCTGACAATATTTTAATCGGCGCAAGTTCAAACAGAAATCATGATCATACGTTTATTCTAACCTACATAAAACAATACCTGGTTGTAAATCGCATGAGGGAACTTAATTCCGTGCTGTGATGCTACATTGTGCGCGTAAAATATTATCGTACAACATTTCGCCTCTGACATTTTTGTCTCCTATTTAGGCCAGGATTCTCGTGTAGTACTTATTATGCAGCAGTTTCTGGACACCCAATATACATCATGTATTCAATCCCACAATATCCTATACCTAAAATTGACAAATATCCGTGCCCATGACAAACATCACCAACAAAATAACCTGATGTATTGTAATCTAAGGAACATTACAAATGTTTATATATGTGATAAAGTGCTATTGAGGCGCTGAGCCCATGAGAAGACGAGACAAAGTGACGTCATGATGAAGACGTGACAAGACGATGCAATTTGGTCTAATAAAGGGGTATAAAGTCATGCATTAAACTATTATCTAATAAAGTATCGGAATGGTTTGGTATAACATACTGTTCTTGTACGTAAAATTACTGAGAATGATATATATGCCTTCCGAAGCGCAAGTTGTGTTCTGAACACTTCATGCGATGTTCAAAAACATGCGATTGACCAAAGCATGCTGACTGTCTTGTCAACGCATGGCTTGATTTGTAAAATATATCGGATCTCCGTTGTTAAATTTCGTTCTGACGTGCATCGCATCTGCTGGCATTCGCTGCGTCACACAGCCGAAAAACTGACTCCCCTGAATTCTTGCAAAGCATAGCTACGTACGGGTCTACAACTCACTCTTTAAGGGCGCAGTTCACCTCAGTTTTCAACGTATTTTATTATTTTTAAATTTGTACCAGATATTTATTTTCTTATTTTAACATTAATTGTGATTAATTCTTTCTCTTAGGAAATTTTTGTACCTCTTACAGTTTTTGCGTAATGAGACGTAAACGTCAAAATATGCATTTTACGGTTTTATGCACGCCAATAAAACCAACTGACATACCAAACCGAAAAAATTCACATTGTATAACAATGTTTTAGGCTATGATTTGACATATATAAAACAAGAAATAAAAATATTTTTGTATTTAATAACAATAACTGAAATTAAAAATGAAAATTTTAAAATTTCAACATTTTTTTTTTTATTCAAAACTATACCCATGTTGTTTTTATGTTTGTCAAACCACAGCCTACAACATTGTTATACACTGTGAATTTTTTCGGTTTGGTATGTCAGTTGGTTTTAGTGGCGTGCATAAAACTGTAATGTGTAAATTTTGACGTTTACGACTCATTACACTAAATATTTTTGAGATACAAAAATTTCCAAAGGGGAAAATTTAGTCAAAATTCATGTCTAAAATTAAAAAAATGTGTTGTGCAAATAAAAAAATAACAAACGACGTTGAAAATGGAGGTGGACCGCCACCTTAACAAAGAACTTCTTCAACACCTGTGATTAAAATTTCAACTTTAATGGTTATATTTCTTCCTAAAGTGCAGTGCGTGTTTCTCTTCGTAACAGCTCGATGCTAGCACTACTTGGTAGACGATTGAAGAATATATATGGTAATCCAATAAACGAGATCCTGTTGCACCCCTAGTGGGCAATTTTATAATGAACACGAAAACGGTTCTTCGAAATTTATCTCAACTAAAGATAGTTAAGCACAAGCAAGTAACTGAAAACAAGCTAGCCGCTGAAAGATGCAAGCAGAATGGCAAGTGAAGTAACAATTAGAAAATAGATTTTGTAGTAAGTAAAACCCTTTTATGTTAGGGTGGGAGGGGGATTGTCATGTAAGGTTTCCATATTTTCTTTGTAAACTTTTTATTTCCCGAGCTATTTATAATATTCCCTGAATGTTACGCTCTTTTTTCAAGAATGTCTGTTTACCGCTTGTTCTAAATAATATCTAAGAAATTGCGTAATTCTCCAAAATTGAGAAGTCAGTCTGTTCACATTTAAGAAGAAACATTTGCAGGCTCCAAAAGAAATTTCGAAACTGGAAGAAAATAACGGAAATTTTGCCGACATTAGGCAAATATTTGTTGTATTCAATAATAAAATATGAAGTTTGAATTTACTTTTGAACTCTGAACCCTGGAACCTTTGCACCAGAAATAAGAATACCATAACACCAGTTGCTTGTTGGAACGTAAGTACGCTGGTAATTGAACTTATAAGGCAAGTAATACGTAGTTTTAATTTTTCATTGAAATAATGATCAAAATTTTAAATCAGTTAATCGGCGTGACTGTCGCCCAATAGTCTAAATATAAATAGTGATACTGAACGCCTCCAATTGCTTTAACTCCATAATTCGAGTAGGCCATGTGGCAGAAACCGAACTATTCGACAGGTGTGTTCACTACGGTATGGATTTGGACGGTCGGTTACACACAATATTAGATTAATGTTTTGCACGTTCAGGAATACGAATCTAAGAAATTGTGTTTTGCAACTACATAACGGACAATATTCATAAAAAAATTTTTTTATTGTGTTCGGTAATATGTTAGCATCAACTCACCCATCATGCATAACTATAAGTACTATCCAGAGTCACCAGTTATATGCGTAATTTTTTTGTACGTATAGATGACAGGAAGGGCGTGAAATTTAACCATTAATTTAATGCTTAAGTTTATTTCTTAAAATCGAAAGCGAAACGAACTACTTGCTGTACGACATGCAAATACCTAATTTAAAGATTTCATTTATAGTAATTCGTTCAAAAAATAGTATTACAAATGAAATAATCTCTATTTTAAGAATAACTTCCAATTTCATATTTCATAAATTATTTTAATTGAAATGTTGTAATATTTGCCCCAGTGCTCTAGAACATTAACGAGCAAAATACATGTATTAAACAGTTACTTTTGCTATGTCAACATAAAAACTTAAAATAAATATTTCAATTTCAAACATTTTTAATAATTGATGTACGACACAATAATAATGGTAAATCAGTTGTACATTAAAATTGATTCTGGAAGATGTCAATAAATAGGCGGAACAACATAATTAATAAATGCTTTTTACCACTGACAAAATTTATTTGTTCCTCGGTATTTCCCCGCTGCGTGTCACTTTATCCATCCCTCTACTTGAGCAATTAGTTAACATTCAGACCTCCACTTTCTAACTTACACTAGGGTCTTCAAGCTTAATCTCCTCTGTCGGGACCAAAGTGTGAATGACATGGCTTTCCTTCCTCTCGTTCTTTTCCTTCGTTAAGAAGATTTTCCGCAAAAAAAATAAAGCCTGTTCAGACGTGCTTTTCATTTAAAGTCTAGTTAAAAATGCCATCAAGGACTCAGGTTTAAATGTCTTATCTACTCATTATCTACTTCTCCCGTCTTCTTCTTCCAAAACATCATGAACTTATTCAGTGTTAAAGTAGTGCATTATAACTGTAAACGAAGGGCTGTATGATATGTAAAAATAATTGAAAACGGTAATTACTTGTTTTATATTTCTTTATATATGATACGACATACGTTCCGTTTCTACGTGAATAAAATACTATCCAGAAAAAATTAGGATAATTGCATACCTATTGACATTTTAAGGCATTTTCTTAAGACTTTATGTGTTAAGTATTTGTATTTAAATAATAAAGTTGAAAAAAATATATTTCCATATCAAATAATTGAGCCATTTTTTGTTTCTGCGTAACAGTCTGCAAATAATTCACCAATTCATTAAAATTTTCAAACAAACTATGTTCACTGAAAGACATTAATTTTAAATAGAAATTAAATTAATTACTATGTGTTTGAATCTCTATAGGATATCTATATAGTTTTTCTAATATTATTTTTACTGTCAATGAAAACGTCTTCCCTTTGGCATGTGGTCATACGCCAAAACATTCACTGAAATAATTGGCAGTTTAATCCTTTTTCCAATTTTATTGGTCAAAATCATGGATCACGTTATTTTTAAGTTTTGAGCATATAACACGAGTTATGTTTCTCAATATACTGAGATATCATAAAAAACCATTTAACAATACACTTTGATAAACACGCGTAAAACGCAAGATAAATTAAAGACAGCAATATTTGTAGAGAGTTTCACTGCAGCAGTGATCATTATTGTGTCTCAAATCCACAAACACATTAATTTCGACATTAATAAACAGTGCATTATCTTTGATCAGACAACTTTCCTTCTCTATACTTCAAAATAAAGTGAAGTATAATGCAGTGCTTTGTAATTGTAACTGCGTATCTCACTTCGTGTTACGAAAGGTTTTAATTTAAAGGGTAATCGGCTTTAGGGCCATCAAAATTTACTCAAATAAATGTTTAAAAAATTATTTTCTTTAGTTAATTTCTTTGTCTGCTGCTGTTAATTTTTATATTTTCTTGGCCGAACAGTATACTTTTATCATTTAAGTGACAAGATACCTATTGGATGGTGAAGAATTAAATCAAGGAGCTGCTCTGAGAATCACCAACAGCAATAAACCTCAAAGATTCATTTGACTTAAATGTTTTTTAACAATGTTATTCAGCTTTATTTTTCAAATTACGCAGGGCAGTTAGTACTGCAACCGGATATAATAACAGGCTAGACTGAAACTAATTATTTCCATCATGACGATGCAATACATGTAAATATGTGGGTAACTGGTTTGTTGGAGATAAATGAACGATGTTTTACACTAACATAATTATAAATATTTTCAGGAGGATCAGTAGGTTTCAACATCGAAAGATGTAAATGTAGTAATTAGTCAAAAAAGCGTACATATGACGTAAGAAGGAAAGCCAGCGTTAAATAAATGCTTGATGTTTAGTGACGTATTCGGGTAATTAGTTAAGTGTATTGATGTGATTAACGCCTGCTATAATAATAATAACTTCTGTTAAAGTAATCTCAAAATACACACTTTTTATCTCGGTATGATGAACAAACTTTACAAAATTAATCCGAATTGGTAGTTGCAAAATATAATTAGTTTTCTCTTTTCTATGTATTGGCATAAGCATAGCAATCAGGAATATTTGAATGAGCTCTACGCTACACAACTAGCACGTTAATACTCTAATTTCAAAAATATTTTATCGATGTGACAGTAGTTACAAACACACTTACGTAAAACAATACAGGATAGTTTTGTTTCAAAACTAAAATAATTGTTTTACCATGTCCTGATTTTAAGTGATTAACTACCATTTACAAATTTTACAAATATATTTTATTTAAACCTTAGCCAAATTTTTAATTTACCACCTTCAAGTAACGTTTGCAGTCAAAAAGTAAAAGTGTTTATGAAAAAATGTATGCTTCCTTCGAATTCATTTACAGAAAACATTTTAAATCATCTAGCAGTACCGTTCAGAAAATATTTCCAGTATCGATATACCATTTTCTTTCTAGCAAGACGAAAGATATTATCAAACAAATCTTACTTTATGTGAATTGCTTTCGGTTGTATCAAAACATGAAACGAAATGTTTTGTTTTAGCGTTTATATATAGTTGCTGCAGAAGACTGAACTTTTTCTGCGCAGTTGAGAAAGACACGCAATTTTTTTAGCTAGTAGCCTATTTGCCAGTTCGCAAGCTC
>PNEQ01050913.1:18351-73712 GCA_003012365.1 Medauroidea extradentata
ACTCAAGTAGGAGAGAGACGGATGTCGAACGCTGCCGAACGCAAAGGCCGATTGTACTTCTTTGTCGCTCGTTCCGCGCTCTCGCTTGCACTTCAAGCCTTACATGGAACGCCTCAGAGCGAGGTAACGCCGCATGAGTCATGTTTTTTCGTGCGTGCAGCCGGCTCTATCGAATTATAAGACGTTGTCACGTCAATAACATTCTTAGAGTAAATAATAATTTTATAAAGTGTAATTTTCTTACTATTTTCCCCGTATATTTACCAGTTATTATGGCATTAGCTTTTTTCACGGTTGTCCTATTTGTTAGAACCCAAGAAACTTACACGTGGATATAAGAAATGCGTAGGAATAATCCTTGTCTTGAAGAAAAGTAAAACAAGTATTGCTCACAGAGTAAAGCTCTAAATCAAATACAGAATGATCACACAGAACACCGATGAACTTCGGCAGTTAATTCCTTAATTAAAATAAAGCAAAAATATGTAAGGCATTATGCTCGTAACCGTAACATTAATAGAGCAATAAAACTTTGAGTATCAAATCAATTTCCCCGCAAATTAGATACTGATCTGCGTAAACTGACAACACTCAGAATTTTTTAAGTAATGTGACCGACAAACCCACAGCAAAGGCTGGTTCAGATTACTGGCTTCGTTCGTCGTTTAGTTTCCGGTATTTAGAAAATAAACTCGATTTGAAAAGGCCTATTTCTGCCTCATATTAAGTTTGGACATAACGTGTTCAGTACATATTCTGACTATTTTCTCAGAAGGATCAACTAATGAAATTTGTCGGTGTTGTTACGAAATAGCATGTGTGTGCACTCTTACACACACACACACCAACACACACACAAACACACACACACAAACACACACACACACACTGTAAATATACTCCCTACCTTACGATTTAAAAAGAAAAGTTACCTATTAGCTAAGAATAATAAAATCAATCATTTAACTAAACTGTTGTTAAGTGGCAGACATGGCAATTCCGTCTTAATTTTGCCACATGTAAAAATAAGTCGCATCAAATAAATAAATTAATATTTATATAATTGTAATTATTTATGTCCAGTTTTCATGTCGACTGCCATGCCATACTGGTAGCATGGTCACTGTGGTTAGTTAGTTTAAAAATGTTTGGCGTAGTGTCAGTAATTGGCTGGGCTACAGTCCAAGTAAACAGACATTGACACATTATAATACAAAGACAAGCCTTCATTCCGGCCGTTTATAAACTAAGTACGGAGTTGGGGAATATCTGACTAGGCACAACATTTTATCAAGCTAGTATGTAAGGCGTAATCCAAAGTTCTCGCTTTTAGTCTGCCTAAAGGCAGGAATAACTTTCAAAACGTCACAAGATTGGCGTAATTTATGTGGTCACGTTGTTTTGTCTAGTCCTGTAGTTGTAGTTCATCGTTGTGTCTTCCAGACTTGTGTGTTATCGTGTCTTTATCTCAATAACTCTCATTCTAACTTAATTAATTTTTTCTTTGGATTTCTCGTAGTTTTTTATAGGCCCTTTTCTTTCAGTTTTTCGTTTCCAAATGTTGTATATTTTCGCGTCTTTACATTTTGCATTTGACAAAATACCTTTATATTTGTAAGGTGTGTTTTATACAATTTATAAAATGTATGACAACTGCCACTTCCAGATAGTTTTCCTAAGTTTTTTATTGTCTCGCTTGGTTTCCTGGGACGGTATAGTGCTACAATTTCGTATGCCCATTATATATGCATGTAAGATATTTACTTCCTTTGTAGAAATATTTTAAAAAATCAGCTCGTGTTTAGCAAAAATTATGTATTTATTTAACTATAATTATTTACACGTTTGTTTAACTTTGCTCGATAAATGTGTTAAACACTGCATTATAAAAGTTCTTTAGTTACCTCATTTTAATATATGAATAACTTCTAGTAAACTATAAAATATAATAGGTAATATTACCTACATACAAATTAGCCGAATTGATCTTATATGTTGCGCAGACTAATAGTGAAAAGGAAAATTACGTTGATACTGTCATCTATTTCACCTGCAACTGACACAGAAGCATTAATCTCCCTCCCCATTTACTAAAATCGTCAAGAAAAATACATAAAGGAGAGATTTTGCTTGGAAAATATATTTCTTAGAACAAAAATATAATTTCATATTAATTTTTCCCACATATTTTGGTCAAAGACAATTAATAAGTTCTTCTAGAAAACGACATAAATAATTGCAAAAACTTGACAGTAATATTGAAATCATAAAAATATTTGTATATAAAATTCTGAATTACCAAACTAAAAGTATACGTAACAATTTCTACCAAATGTGTATATATACTCAAAATATAATTTGAATAAATACTTCCTTATCCTACGTTAAATAAATGTTAACAACGAGCTAAGAATAATAAAATCGGTCAGTTAAATAAACTCAAGAAATCTAAACATGCAACTCTATAATAAAGGCACAATTTCAGAAAATGTAGAATAATTGCCACAATTATTAAGTTGGCCCGAATATCACAAGACTAGGTTCCTTATAAAACTTGGTAAGTAAACCCTGTTTACTGGTTGACGGCAAACAGGAGATTAAATTTTCAATACTCGGTCTTATAAAGCATTTTTCAATTATCGCATTCAAGGATCCAAACTAATAAGCATACGTTATAACGTAACTTAGTGATACGGTTTTGGCATAATGCCCAAAAGTTTCAGTGTTCGAGAAAGCCGTCTTAATGGGCCACCCTACTTTTTTTCTCGGTGGAGGCGCTGAAGCTACGTCAAGGTCAACTGCACTTTGTCGATGACAAAAGTACCGATTTGAGGACGAATTCAGCAATCTACAACACAAGGTCATTTTGTTAGTCACTCAAAGTATCCACTAACCTTGGTTTGGGTCTACCTACAGAAGATGCTCGAAGAGGTGACACATGACTTGTTAGCACTTGTTAATTCGCTGATGAAAAGACTGTTGAACGTCAGCCAACATTTGTGGTGTCATTTCGGTACATGCTCAGCGAATTCTATCTTTCATGTCGTTAGGCCAGGTAGGTGTTACAGCCATTATGCGTTCTGTGACAAAACCAAATAAAAAGTAATCTAGTATTAATAGATCTAGCGAACGAGGCGACCAAGCTGCAGGGCCACCTCCTCCTATCCACTTGTCGCCAAAAGTCTCATTCATCTCTTGTCTCAAACACAGAGCATAATGGGGTGGTGCACCGTCGTGTTGCAGCCACTTATTCATGCGAACATGCGTAGGCGCGTCTTCCAGTCAATGAGGCAGTACGTTGTGCAGTATTGCGTAAACTTGCCCAGCCAAGCGACCTTCAAAAATTATGGAACAATGACGTGATCGCCGACAATGTCTCACCAACAGTTAACGGATCACAGATGTTGAAATGGTACAGTTCTCATCCATCGAGGATTCTCATTTGACCAATAATACATGTTATACATATTCACAATTTTCGTATTTGTGAAGTCAGATTCGTCGGGAAAGAACACGTGATCAAAAAAGGAAACATCTGTGCGCATTTGTCTACGAATCCAATTACAGAAGCCATTGCCGTACAAATCCAGGTTTAATGACATACGAGACAGATGGAATTTCTGTTGATGTAAGATTCCTAAAACAGATTGCTGACTAATTCCATTCTCTATTTTCATTTGCCTGCTGCTCGCATGTGGACTTAGTGCAGCAAAAGCTACGCTAGCAGCCGCATTGTTTTTATTCATAATCGGTCGACGTCTGGCCCGTGTTTGTTTACCTGTACCGAAGCGACAGAAACAGTCAGCTAATCGCCTAAAATACATGTACGATTTTCGTTGCCTATCCGGATAACGAGTCGCATACAAATCCTGGGCGTTTCTGTAATTTTGACGGCAGTCCCCCAACACCATCAACATGTCAAACTATTCTTGAAAATTGTTCATTTTCGTGATTCGATGTACTTACATTAGAAGATAATGCGTGACTGATACCTTTGGGTGTGTGACTAAATTACTTTGTGTTGTAGGTCGCTGAATTCGTCGTCAAATCGGTACTAATGCCAACGAAAAAAAACATGTTTCCATTTAAGAACGTGAAGTTGACTTTGACGGATCTTCAGCGCCTCCATTGATAAAAAAATGGAGTGGCCCAGTATGACGACCTTTTTGACTACTGAAACATTTGTTTTAAACATTTGTGGATATGATCACTAGTTTGAGTACTACTGCTCTGTAACACTTTATGTCTCAATCTGTATAAACAGAACGTTAACAGAAAACACCGACAAACTCCGGCAGGTAATTCCTTGTGAAAAATTAAGCAGGAAATATGAAAGACACTTTGTATACCTAGTCGTGATATTAAAGGAGCAATTCGCCTTTGAAAATCAAATTTTAAAACTTTGATTTCCCCATAGACGGAACAGTGATCGACGTAACCTGACAAAACTCTGGATATTACTTCAAGACAATAAGGCCGACAAATCAATAATAAACGCTAGTTGACGCTTACAGCCCTTAAGGAAATAAAAGGGATGGACTCCCTTAAATTGCTGACAAATTTTTACCGTCAGGATAATCCAACATTTAAGAGTGAATTATTGGGAAATGTGACCTTAGTAATATAAAAGGTCCTCTTTTAGCGACTGTCTTGGACGCATATTTTCTGTCAAAACGCACGTCAAGTTTTGGCGCGATGCGTACACGAATGTCTGGTTTATTCCGCAGCTCCGTACAGACGATGGTGAACACCCACTGTAAATGTCACGTACCGTAGGTTAAATAGCTCACATAACCGTAACACGTTGTTCTTAGCTTAAATTGTGTGTTTTTTGAAAAATAAAAATATATAAGTGTGCAAGTGAAACAATATGAGTATTGTATTATGTTCTTTAAACTGCTTAATAAAGTTCCAACTTTACACAAAGCATTTTCATGCCCGTGTCAATACAATTGGTAGTCTACAATAATGGAGATGGGTGGGGCTGTCTCTTCTCAAATATGTATTACGATTTACTTTAAAATGTGTTGTTTGTTAACAAGTGCCGTTAATTCTTCCAGTGTTAAATACACACACTATTAAAATTAATTGGTTCAAGATACAGTTTTAGTCTTAAATGTCACTTAATAGTCAGTTAATAGTGTTTGTATTAGATAACAAAAATGTTTACTGTAATAAACCGTTACGGCGTGTAAAACAACACAGTGCTTTGACTGATGTGGCATTTGTTTTCACATGCTTGAGTGGTAACTGACATTTTGGAAATCTGCATTAAAGACCAGACAGACACAACTCTAAGGTCGAGGAATAGGGAGGGAAGGAAAAGGTGTTCAACATATCACTACTGACATGAAGTACGTAACAGATATGCGATTGTAATTTAGGATTATTTTGAAACCTAACATTTTACTACACGTTTACAGCAGAGCTGTTTCGGTACCGATAAATCCAAACCGTTCACTCCTTTTGAAGTGGAAGAGTTCAAAATCCCAAATTTTATCTTCTCTCTTTGCATGTTGCACAATTTTCAACACAACTTTCTGATAGAGAAAAATTTGGGTCTAGGAATGTCACAGTCACTCTTGACGAGTACTTTACAAATTTTAATGACTTGGTCGCTGTTAGTTCAACTTTTCCTGACGTCAGTTTTAAACCAAAACTGCGTGATATATGTGCACAGTACCAAAAAGTAAACCACATTCTTAATCACACGCCCGCATATGTTTTAGTCATTGACTAGTTTGTAGTCCATAGATTTTTATTCATCTTAAAATAAGTAACACTTAAACAATAAAAACTTTGACAATTATAATTTTATTTAACTAAGTGTTTTGACAATTAAATTTTTAATTTCTTACACCTGCAATAACATTATTTCCCCTTCACAATGTAGTATAAGTATTGGTATCGGCCATATCTGACAGTGCCTAAAAATAATATCGGCTCCTTTACAGTTAACAATAGTGCCATAGTTACACAAACTGTTTAAATGTTGAACTTCGTGCATTGTACACAAGAGATATTGATTTATTTGCATGTTTATCTTTTTTTAACACACATACACAAATTAAGCTAGGAACAAAGTGTTGGTTCCGGCTTTGTGAGCTATTTAAGCTACGTTACATGCTATTTACAGTGAATGTCCACCATCGTCTGTGCGGGGCGCTGCGGGATAAACCAGACACTCGTGTACGCTGTGTTGCCTACACACTAGGCTCTGTTTCACCACTCCAAATCTTGACGTGCGTTTTGCACGAAAACTATAAGTCCGAGACCTGACGCTTAAAAAATTGTCAGCAATTTAAGAGAGGCCACCCATTTTATTTTCGTAAGGGTTGAAGGTATCAATAAGCGTTTACTGTTGGTTTGTCGGCCTTATTGCCTTGAAGTAATATTCGGAGTTGTGTCACTTTACGTCGATCACTGTTCGGTTTATTGGGAAATCATAGTTTTAAAATGTGATTTTCAAAGGCGAATTACTCATTTAATATCATGATTACGTACAAAGTGTCTTGCATATTTCTTGCTCTATTCTGCAGGAGCTTTTCGGTATTTTTGTTAATATATATATAATTTACTCGAAGGTGAAGCAAATTTCCAGCGTCTGGATTTTAAACTACTCAGAACCTAACTGTTCTTACTTTTGGAGAAAATAAACTGAAATCAGGCGAGATGTTGATGACAAGGCTAGTATTTTAATGTTGTATTCGTTTTGTTACTATAGGTACTTCCAGTATGCATTTTTCAAATTGTATTAATACGTCGTTTTAGATTTACGCAATGTTTATGTGCCCCATAATTTTTACACATATACTGTCGTACTTTTCGAAAATTTCAGTTCACAAAACAAACTACTAATACGTTATGTCGTGTGAGTACACACCGTGCAATTGTTTACTCATTATACAGTGTGCGTTTCCCTTCTTCATTTCCCCAAAAATATTATGTTTTTAAACAAACTAGTACGTCTACTGAAGTTGTGTGCTATGCACAGAAATTTACACAATTAACTTGCTTAGTTTTTCCTTTCACCCAAGTGATTTTATAGAGTCATGTACAAGACATTTGCTGTGATCTTTGAACAATCATACAGTGAGTTAGTATTTATAAATAATGAGTTTTTTTACATACACTATTGCAAGCTAATGTTGCCACGTTGTAGAAGACCTCGCAATAAAAAAATGGGGAAGAAAAAAATAAAGACAGAAATAGTTGTTGTTGACAAAAATGCAACATATCTACTGTTCCGTAAAGTATTATAGTCGTATACAGAAATACGACACATTAACCAAAACTGAAAGAAATCAGACATATTAATTCTGGTAAAGGATATCGCCGTACCCAGAGAGACGACGCAAAAACAAAAGTAATGAAAAACATTACCTTATTTTCGTGTTTTTAGTGTTAAAATATATTATTAAATCGTTTAAATCACATTATAAACAACAAAAAGTATCGTTGAAAAAGATTAAAGCATTCAGTTTCATATTTTCTAGGCCACGACCGTTTACACTGTAAAAAAAAATCTGTACTTTTACAAAGAAAATCCTTGGAAACCCAGTTGCCAAAGAAGTTCATTTTAAATTTACGATGGTTGTCCTTGTAATAAAATACAAAGCATATGTTCATAATATTACAAGGACTAGCCTTGTACCTGTACTTTCAATAAGGAAAAAATAAATTTAAATGTTCAATGTACATGATAAATAACACTGAACGTATTTATCAAATAACTTTTGAATAAAGGGAATATATAAAAATTATTTCGAAAAAAAAAGAAAAGAAACTTCCGACGTGCCAAGTTTTGAACCACTCCCCTATACTTAGAAACTATGTATTTTACTACTAGACCGCTGCGACTTCCGCGTCGTTTTGCTTTTATTTATGTTTATACATTCAATGTAAGAGTTTAGCAATAATTATTATTTTAAAGCACGCATTTAATATAAACATTCACTTTATTCCAGAAAAATATTTTGCAGAGGTTGTGATCTTTGTATAAGTAATTTCCGGCGAACATACGATTTCTGTAGGCTACATATTTTGTCTAAGTTTTTTTCTAGAACAAAATCCTTTTAACATTATAAACCAATAATTTTACATGGAAAATGTTTCAACATTTACAAAAGTTTGTACAACTACGAAGAAGTGCCTTGTCATATTTTACAAAATAATTTACAGTGCAGGAACTATCGGTATAGGTACAAAGAATTCATTTGTGGTATTACAAAGTTTACCTTTTTAACTTAATAAACTAATGATTTTACGAAGAAAATCCTTGTAAATTGTACAAAAATTTTTTAGAAATGCTGAATGTTAGTACTGTTATTAATCTGTGACGATCGTAGTATTGCTTTCCAATTTTGCAAACTGTTTCCGGGTAAAAGTTAAATAAATATGTATGTATGCGTTACTAAAGTGAAAATGAACCAATTAAACAGTCATGGTAGTTTATTAGGGTTCGAAAGTAAAGACCATAACGCATTCTTGAGGGAGAAATTGGATTCAGCCACCGCTTTTTCTTTCACTTTCCATTCCGCCATTTTCTGAACAATGCTTTGGCGCTCATCGTCCTTGTTGCCGCGAAGAGTGCACAGTTGTAACAGTGATGTGTGGTCCCTGCGTGACCACGTGACGCGACATTGCGTGGCTGCGTACATATGCAAATTGCGTACTGCAGCACGCACGTGTGGTCCGTGTCATGCCTCGCGTCGGTACGAGTGGTCACCGCCTGCCGCCTCAGACAACCTTCGGCTGATATCTGCGAACAAAAAAGTACAGTTGTTAATGTCCTAATTGTCTCTAGTGCCGGTCCAGTGATGTAAATACTTTTATTTATTAATTCTGTGGTCGGGTCGAGCAGTAGCAAAACCATCCTGTTCACCACGTTGGCGATATTTGGCACACACAAAGCCACCTACACAGTTGACATAATTTTATTGTTTTTTCGCGATAATACTGCCCATTATATGTTCCGCATAAACTGGTCCTGGTTGCAAGCGTATGGACCACAGATTATTTGGACGATCGACTGAATAGACCCATCACACGAAACAGCAACACAAACTGTACCATTCATACAAATTCCAAACAAGAACAGACAGTTGAATATTGTCTTGCCTTCGCACGGTACGCGAGTAATGCTAATTTATTTTTGTGTAGTATATGTCCTATCCTTGGGAATGGTTGCGATGCCTCGGGGTTTCTGATCTGTGGTGGGACACGCCCTTTCGTCACCTCAGGTTTGCTTCTAACGTTGGTGAGAAAGATGAAGTCATATTCGGTGTAGTTCATTCCTTGCAGGGGCACATTATTTCCCTTAATTTTTGGTGAATATGTAAGCAAGATTGTAACAAAAGTCTTGTCTGTGTTTATGAAACACAATTTTCTGTAGATAACATTAAGCTGACTAAAGTTTTTTGCACGTTTTTGTGCGTGGTAAACAACGTCGTTAGACATGCTTATTTGTAGGTTAACATGCCGATTTCGGAGGACCTGCTGTATGTGTTATATTAAAATAAATGAATTGGCGCTTGTGTAGAGAGTAACTTGACTCTTTTACACACACTTATTTCCATGTGACTCTTTTTGTTTCAAAGTTGACTGATGTACGAGAATCCGTCTAGAATATACACGTACACGATAAATGTGTAAAATGAATAGGGTTGTTACATTGTGGCCGTATGATAACTGGTGAAGGGAATGAGCATAACTACATGAGCAAACATAACAACGTCATCGCTTAGAGGAGAAAGGAAAAAATATATTACATACAAACACATTCCGACAATGACCGACATTCCGACAATGACCGGTTAACTAGAAGTAAAACAATATGTGCATAATACCGCATTGTACAATGACGAGACATTACACTGCAATGCCACTGATATTAACGTCCTTACAAAACATGTTCGAAGCGACATCCATGAGATGAAATGCCATCTTACTTGTCCGGGTGTTTCTTCAGAACAATGTCCCAGACTGCACTGCTGTTCAAGTTACTGTCCATCAGAAACAGATTATATATATACAAACGTCTTTGTCCTACACAGCTTCCGAGGAAGGTGATGTTGAAAGCTTGGCCAACAGTAAAGTGGAAGTGGACTCTATCCTGCAACGGTCAAATGAGCCAATGGTACTTTCGCAAGCAAAATAGGTAGAGTATTTTGTAGTAATACCGTTTGAATCTGTCTTTTACGTTATTCTTACATGTCAAATTTTCCAAATAGATAGTAGCAAGTAATAGTTACCCAAACTTTGATGCCTTGCCGTTGACTATGGGACGATTCAACCATTCCACGAGGATTGTAGCCTACAGGTGGCGATTGTGAAGGATGGTAATGCTATATCTTCTCAACGAAAGTCACAAAACTACTGCGGTTGCGTCTTGTATAAACCTATAAAGTCATCTACTAACTATTATTTGTGGAGGTATGTCCACAAGCGATGGTTCCTGCCAACTACAGAGGTGATAGGGATAGAAGCGGTTGTGCTTAATGTTGGAACGTTTCGTCGTCTTATAGAATACTTAGTTAATTAAGTTCACTCTAACCAAATGTATTGTTATGTAGGTATAGGCTGCACAATAAAAAATATAATAACGACCTTCATTGCACCACAAACAGCCAAGTAACAATATAAGTAATGCGTGGACGGAATGTTACATATATTTAGAGATCGTGCGAAGTGTGAGGTCATCACTAGTATTGCCAGTGTCCGTGTACAAATTGATCTATTGACGACGAACAGACAGCCATGATCTTCAGTGCACTTGAATGATAAAATATCTATCATGGATCGTGTTGATAATATAATGTGTGCACTAGCAACATGAATGTAAACACATATATAACTGTTACTAATAAATGTGTACAGGCTGTTCAGAAAGTCACCCGAAGTATTTAGCAAGGTTAATTCTTGTGGAAAATGGTTATACGTATTGCAGATAAAAGCCTTGCTTAGTTCGTACGAGAGACGTTGATATTCGATTTTTAAACAAGTATGGTCTCCAGATTTCTAAAAGTTCGTATCTTAAATCCAAGATATTCTGTACATTGTTACTGTCATCCAGTTCAAACCAAACGGGAAAACCAGTGTTAAATCCATCAACTAACTTACAAATTATTATGTGGATTATTGCCATTTGATGTGGTTATAGTAACCATTACGCCGAACTGAACAAAAAAAAAGTTTTGGTAAAAGTGGCCTGCACCTAATATTTATCTTAAAAACGCGCACAAAAATGTCAGCGATGACGTGAGCGTGACTGGAGTAGAGGAAATATTTCATACACGCGGTGGTAAACACATCGACTAAAACACAAGTTCAACGAAACCGACAGTTTATGACTGATATCATTACTGCGCTAGTAGCCCCACACGTGTAAATGTACGTTTAAAAATAATTTAAATATATAATTGTAAGTTCGAAACATTGCCGGGGTATCCAGCGCAGAACAACGGATAGATGATAAACGTAAATAAATATTTTGTGGAGACATTTTCTATCATGACTTACACATACACAGTGAAGAAATAAAATTGCAGTGTTAGATCGTTGTTAGAATGAAAAAAATTGTATGCTTAGTATCAATATACTATTAAAGAATAGAAATTTATAAATGTTGAAACGAAAAAAAACTAACTATTTATGTCCATAGATTGACAAATTTTGACCATTTCAAACATTTGTAAACGAACATCCATATACATTTGTATGCATGTATTTCGGTCTTTTTACGTGCCCACGAACAGCACAAGGCCTTGTTAGTGGTACCGAAGGGAGAAGGGAAGGAGTCGGAAGGGGACCATTTTAAGGAACTATCACAGCATTTGCCTTGAGTGATTTCGGAAAACCTTTAAAATCCGAAATCAGGAATACCGGTGCCGGGTATCAAATCTTGGTCCTCTCGAATGAGAGGCGAGTATTTTGCCACTGCTACGCCTCGCTCAGTTCATATACATGTAAAAGTTTAATGTGCTGATTTTAATAGCCTAGGTTCACTTAAACCAAGTATAAAATAATTAAATTATACTTTCTACGTCGAAGGACAAGCATCAAAACTTGTAGGAATGATGTAATGATACCGTTTCCCTATTCCTTTTAGTACATGATCTCAAAGCCTGCCAGTAAGTATGCAGTTATTAGTCGCTCAACTTCCCGGTAATAAATCAGTGACTTAAAAATGCAATAACCCACATGTCATCTAGAGGACAAGTAAAAATCCCATCTAAAGGTTAAAGTTTAAGTTAAAGGAATGTTTAACCACAATTATTATTATAATAGTGTATGAGGAGAGTACCCGAGAGAAGCGAATCACACCACGATGATAGTATGTCTGACTGGGAGCTCGTAGGCGCCTACTACTTCCTGAAGGGTGCTGTAAGTTGAACTATACTGCGAAGAGGAGCAAGAAGAAATAAGAAGGACGGGACCAACGAGAGATCGTCTAGAAATCCCGCTGACCTGTGGCAACGTCCGTCACGTATACTACAAGAGCAGAGACCGACCATGACGGGAACCGTAGCTGGATCGTTATGAATTACGATGGGAGACGAGTTCTCTAGCCACTGTGCCAAGCGCGGCCTATTTAGCATAACATGCTGGCAATATTCGTTGTTACTTACGTTTAAAAGTTTTTTTTCAGCATTAGTACGCATACTTAGGCTTGGTTACTTATTTCTCTATCCTATGCAGGCAAGGGTTTACTTTTTTATAGTTGTATAGTAAGTTAAATATATATTATATTATATTTTCGTACTGATAGTTAATTGTTTGCTCTGTACTTATATGTAATTAAACAAATTTATGTGTTTGTAATGCTCTTGAGTTCGTTTAATGTAGATGATATAAAAAACGGTAAACATTTCTTCGTACTACAGAAACAGTGTCGTAAACTTTACATAGTTTAACATTGAACAAAATTAGCGGCCTGATAATATTTCTGCACTTAAAATAATTGTGTTTATAAGCAATTATACAATTTGTTGAGTAAACAACACACGTCCGTGCTTTCATTGTTTCGCTCACTTTTTTGTACGTAAGATACTACGCGTCATAAATTAAATAAGGGTCTCTCTGAATGAAATACGTCAAGATACTTCACTTCAGTCACGTCGGCAGCACATAGCAATATAACGAAGCATTTGCTCACCTTTAGAACTGAAATAGAATTGATTTCCTTTAACATATTCAGCGGTTACTACTCATAAGTGTGCATCTATTTAAATCAAACTTATTAGCCTACAGTCTGATGTAAGACATCACTAACACCTTTATGGTTATTAGCAGCCCATTCCACATCTTTACTTATGCAGGTAAGTGTCAAACATTTTCCGTCTGTTTATCGCCAGTTGTAGTAACAAACCAAACAGTCTCAATTATTCTTGTATGTATGGAGGCGAATGAAAATAATGCTTTCGAAACAGCAAAATGTGTTAGCGTATGTTTTTTTAGACACATAGCCCTTTTTTTAGACACATAAACCTTTTTTTTAGAATTAATAAAGAAACATGGGAAAAACACACTCTAAGACAATATAATTGATATTATACGACAGACATATAGTCTCCATAAATAACCATTCTTGTAGTACAATCACTTGAGCCCAAATCCAATTTCTCAAAACCCCATAATTTTAGCGAAGACTAATTTACCGAAAATAGTTTTCTAAGAACACACTTTTTTATACTTTAAATATCTTACAAACACCTGTAGTTTTATGTAAAATATTTAAAGCGATTAACGTAGTACTACCTGTTTATGAGGTTTATTATAACTTTTTGGTCACAGGGACTGTAAATTACGCATAAAAAACCAAATTGCAATGTAGACTGTCAGGACAGAAATGTCATCCACCGGAATGATCTTTGAATGTGTTACAGCAAAATTAAGCTGCGGCTTTGCGGAGCGAAATATTAAATGGGTCAGTATTAATAGGAGTGGAGAGATGGTGATGAGTAATTGAAAAGCAACGTCTTGGGCACTCACGAAAATAATCATATAGCTGAGTCAGTAATTGTGAAGGCATACCTCGGGAAAATCCACGAGATGATGCCAACATCCACTACATTTTTCGCATACAGAAATTGTAAGCGACGCCAGCACCGGGTCGTCCGGATTGCAGTGGTGCGAGGCGAGTTAGTGAAGTGAAGAGATTTTTGATCAGCACTTAGCATCGATGTCTTTAGCGCTGATGAAGGGCGACATGGTGTAAGAATGGAGCATCGCCGGAATGTAGATGAGGGGGAAACGGGAGATCCCCGAGAAAACCCACCGACCAATGGCATCGTCCGGCACGATTCCCACACAAAAAAATCCGGGGAATGACAGCGCCGGGAATCGAACGCGTATCGCCTTGATGGGGCGTGGCGAGTTGTCTGACAACCACGCCGCAAAAGACCTTTTTTGAAATTAAGATTATACTTCTTCGAATTAGGTCGTTTGACCGTGTATCTTGATGGAAGTTTTAAAAAGGGTAGTTACTTTAACAGTCAATTTATGTTTCATAGTAAAATAAGTTTACATAGATAAAATCGCACGGGGACATATTACATTCTATCGTTACCTAAGTCAGTACATAATGTTATCCCACAGAGATCTTACTCAGAAAATTCGTGATTTATTTGAGTGAAAAAGTAACATACTTCAACTTACTCCAGTCGTTCTATATTCTTATCATAGGATTTCTATAACATTGTTCGCATAAACTAAGTAAAAAAAATATATTTTAAAAACTTACAGGATGTATTGTTAAGGTACTTTAAATAATATTTTTTTTTGTTTTATATAATATTTAACACAAATATGAAATTCATTTGTCAATTGTCTAAGGATATAAATAGGTGAAGGAAATATGTATTCATATTGCAAAGCTCTAAATAATTTACATTCCTGTTTTGGCCTTATAAAGAAAAAAAATAATTTTTTCGAGCTCAACATTCGTTTTCAAATCGTATTGCAATTCATTAAGTTCAGGTTTGAAAATATTTATGTTCTATGTAAAACAGTAGCTGCTGAAAAAAGGTCTGCTAAAGTTTTTCAATTAACGAAGAATAACATGTTAACAATAATTGTAGAATGACAAATACTGTCTTTAAGCCTTTAAATCATACATAGATGTAAATGGTAATAAAGAACATCACGGTTTAAATAAACGTTTATTTCCGTTTTAATCTTAAACTAAACGAGTTTTAAGTTATTTAATAAAGTTTCTGAGCGTATATAGCAAACAAAAATTAAATTTCCTTTGCTATTTTCTGATCCTAACATTCATATATCCGGTATAACAAAAAGTCGGCAATAGATAGAACAGAAAACGTCACACAGACCTACCGACGAAAACGGGTGTGGTGCAATTTAAGAAGCTGACAGTGCGGGCTAATATGTATACTCAATGAGTAAACACACGAGAAGGAAGGGGACAAAGAAAATTATAATTATTTAATGACTTCAAAAACGTTGGAGATAATGAAACCTTACAAGGAAGTTTTTAGATGTGCCACGCCCTAATTAGCATTTGCTGGAGCAAATGTACACAGGAAAGTATTAAGGGAATGGCCTACCTGTCAAAATAAAAAGGGCATGGAAATGACAGACAATTAAAAAATTGCACCAGTAATTTGTTACGTGTGATACATCAAAGGTATGTGTACGTTATCTCCTAATAGAAGTAACCTCCTCTGTGTGTCACCTCGTCAGGCCATTGTGCAGTAGCTTGAACAAAATTTGTTCAGCGTGTATTCTTAGCCATTAGAAAGAAACATATTGGAGTTAGGTACATCTATAACACAGAAGTTTTACTGCCATCTTTGTGTGTTTTGTTCAAGAATATTATCATGCATTTTTCCTGTAAACCGTTCTTTACGAATAAATATGTATTTATTATTATAGTATTAATTAGGTTACTTGCGGCTTTGTCGTCGCACTTCAATGGCAGCCTCAGCTAAGCAACACGCGGCGACTAGCTAAAATTTAATGTATAGCAGAAATGTTACTATTTCTTAGGTCTTGAATAAAATTATAGTTTACTGCTTGTAATAAATAGTAATTTCATTGGCTTCCCCGTCACTAGAACACAATTTTGGTAGAAGTAGTTACTATTTAATTTAAAAACTGATATCTTCTTAACATATAACTCTAGATCGTAAATATATATTAAGTACTGTAACATTAGATGTTGATGCATATTTGACAATGCATACGGCAACTGCCATTATCAAAATTTTTATAGCATTTTCAGATTTCAACGTCCTTTACAAAACCTTGAAGTAGATCTTGACAATTTATTATTATTTAAATTTCCCGTCTCCCTGGTTACTAAAAATGTGGGGTTTTTTAAACAACAAACACACAAATTAGTTATAGATTGAGAAATGAATAATTCTCGATTTTATTGGCCTGCACGTTAGACTTCCACTATATCGTGTGTACTCAAGACACGGCCATTTGTACACTAGCTGCTACTCACTGGAACAATATACAATGAACGAGTATACGAGACTGAAATTTGCATAGGACGGGGATTCTAACGTGCAGGTCATTTGAATTCGCGTATTTTACCTATCCATAGTATAGACACAATTTCGTTTATCTATCGGAGAAGTAAGAGAGAGTAAGCATGCCATTTTAATACAATACTTGAAAAAAAATACGCACCCAGTTGCTAAAAAATTTGAAAATATTTTTAAAAAATACAAATGTGTTTTCCACTAGTATTGAAAGTCAGCGATGCTGTCAGGCGCACAAAAATATTAGAGTAATAATTGCAATTGGCTTGCTTAGTATTTTATTACATAAAATATGATATACTTAAATAAATTTGGTGTTAATTTTTCTGCAAATATATAATTTTAAAATCTTACAAATTTAATAATTTGTAAATTAAGCAATTTATTCTCCAACTACTACGCCAAGAGGTCTGACGATATGTGTATGCATGTGTACGTGCATACATATACACGTACATTTTTTAATATGTTTATACATTATCAACGGGGTAATATGATCACCATGTTAAGAGGTATGTTTTATAAAAAAATACGAACTGAACAATATGTATTCACATGTAATATTTCGTTAGTTTTCAACGATTCAATCTAGCTCCTCCAAGTTTATGTACAAGTCATTTAAAGTTACGAATAGGTCAATACTAATTGATAATATTGGTGAACACTTCAGGAAACGACAAATCATGACCTCCGGATCAGTTATGATAGAGCCATCTTCTAGCTCGCACGTTTATCACACATGAAGCCACTCGATTTGTGTATGGTGACAACCAAAATCATCAATGTATGATACGCCCGTCATCATTGAAGTGGACACGCTGGGGAGGATCGCTGATGCATTTTATCCCATACACCAGAGCCCAGGACGATTTGGGAGCACCCACGTTCCGTGCAGAGACGCTGTAACCTATGTGCGTTGAAGTAAATGACCGGCTATTTGAATAATTTATTTCAGGACTAAGAGCTTATCAATGTGTTTTTAATATCCGTGTACTTTACATGCCTGAGGGTTAATAATAGGTAAAATATTTTCACGTGCGTATATGTAAAAGAACCTTCCCAGATCATACCCCGATAGTCATACAAAATAAATAAATATCAAATAGAATGTGAAACAGAGGACATGGTATCACACGTCGTGTGTCAAACTTTCAATCTGGAAGCACGTAGGTATCTGCCTTTCGAAATGAGATCTTACAATTGAGCGGCGAAGGAATGCAACAGTGGGCGAAATAGGAGTACCCCGACGAAACCCACCGGTTTACAGCAACGTCCGTCACGTTTCTCACAAGTAAAATATCCGGGATAAACCCTGGTGAGAATCTAGCCCGGTACGCCATGATGGGAGGTGAGAGTTGCCTCACACTGCACCACTGCGGCTAGTCGTACTAACTTGAGAGTGTAGGTTTCATTGACAGAATGTACACTTCTCAACGCACTTGAAACGAATCAAAGTTACGCTGACACGACATTCAAACACGTTATTTGCGATAGTTTGCCAGTTTGTTTCCAGGCTACGAATACGACCTACAGAAATACCATCGCAAACCATACGAAGCCAAAAATGTATAAGTGACGTTCATAACATCTTCACTTCCCACACTAACAGCATATTTTATGACAGCTGTTTTTGTAAAACACTACCAAATATTGGCCCAATAGACTGTGTCACATACATGACCACAAAATTATTAACTTTACATATAACTACCAAAATATGCACTAAACTGATGTTTCATTCAAATGCACTTATACCCCTCGGCTTCTAAGTCCTTACTTTTGAACCAGTGACGTATGTCAGGCGATTCTACACCCGATTACATTGCGCGAGGCGTATTGCCAACATCCTAGGTGCAGTGACGTAATTACAACCATTACGCCCTTTCATCGAAAACGGCTGGGTTTGGAATGGTGCGCACACGACCACTTTTTTATGTAAATGTTTGGCGGGATGATTAATGATCTGTAATTGAAAATCCCAGTACGCTTAGATTCTCGAAGTTTAATACGACAATGTGGTTGTGCAATCCTTACTTTTTATGTAATAAATTACAATGACAGCGATGGAATTTGGTGAAGATATAAATATTCGTCATAATACACTATCCTAAATTTGATTGTCATGTTTCAAATAATTTATCTTATATCAACAATATACTCAATTTTACACCCCGGCTTTAACGGTTTCTACAACATTAATCACGCCTTGTAGACTATAATTCGTTGCATGAATGATTTTGTTTTAGTTTCTGTAATAAGTACGCAAATGGCGTTAGCTGACGTTTTACTACAAATCCTTACATTTTACAACGTGTTCGTAATACGAAATACACTATTTGTGAAACTAACTCATTCAAATTCATGGTGTAATATCCTGTAGCGTACACTTTAAATTCAACGTGCAAATAATTTAACTCCAAATCTTTCAAAATCCGAATTATGTATCAGCACTGTTCCCTTTATTAATCATTAATTCTTGCGAACAGTAGTTCGTACATTTTCGTTTTACGGATTCTCAAAAATCTCCTGCTGTAGTATGATGGTTCCCTTCAGAATCAACATTTTCCTACGTGTCTCTCTCTTTATATGAAAATCGCAAATCGATGCATACTATTTTTATCCAACAAATATTTATGATATTACTGCAAAGACGATTTTTTTTACTCCGCCTTTCTCTTAGTGATTATGAAAACGATTGACAAGTTTACGTAGTCAAAATTTTTGAACACTAGTTACGCATACGATACTATTCAAAACAGAAATAATTTAACAAATATGTAACAATAAAAGTGATTTGCCTCCTTTCTTCTGTTCTAAGTTTTTTCATTAAGTACTTAATTGCTTAAATACTAATAAGGATACAGCTGGTGGGCAGCGACTGAATCTAAACAAGACACTTAAGGAACGAAGCAACATAAGATGAGAATTTATATCTTAACCACGGTCGATTTAACCAAAGGCTACCATGGAACATTGTAGGCTACACTACGATGATTGACTATCGTTCAAAGGCGTTGCTTATTTTATTTTTGTTTAGGAAAATATTACCAAAAGAGTAATGAATTTACTTGGGAATGTATCAGCAATAATTGTACATAAAACTGAAATGTCAGTATTAATGTCTATATATATATGCACGTAAAATTATCGCAATGCGCAAATTTTTCATTTTAATTTTTAAAAAAATTTGGTTGCAATGGTACCTGTAGTTCGGTACTTATGGAATATTTCCGCAAAAAAGTGGTCGTTTTATTAAAATGAGTTTCTGAACCAAAAAAAATTATGAATTCGTATTGCCTAAAGCAGCACTACATTAGTACAACATTTTTGTGGCAAACGTTTATTCATTACTTCTTTTTTTCGAAATAAGGCAAAAAAATTCCGTGTAGCAATTTCATAAATATACAATGTCTATTTGCTGTGTGGCAGTCGTTTGCTTTGTAGTTCATAGTTTGTCGAACAGATATTATTACACAATGTTCGGTCTGGTTCATTAAAGATATTAATTTTTATAATGGTTTAATTGGTACCAATCAGGTTACAACTAAATAATCACAAACAATTATTTTCTTGTAAACAAAGGTGAACCTCGCTTAGAGAGGAAACTTCGTAACTGTGAAATCACTGCTTCATAATGGACCCAGAATGTCCTGTTATGCGGAAATGTTAATGCAGAGACTTACCGTGGTAATTCTGTAAACCTAATTTCAAATAACTGTAGTCAGTTTTACAGTTTTAAAAATACGACAAAACTCGAGTAGAAAGCAATGATGCCTCAAGTCCAAGATCTAAAAAACTGATGCCTACTATAGGTATCTGAAATATTATTTTACTCCAACGATTAACTTACTTTAAAACACGTGTAAATAATTTGTGTGTACTGTGTATACATACATATGTACTTCTGTGCACGTACAGTAACATAGGAGATTGTTGAAAAATGTTTTTCGTCAAATAGAAAAAGGTAGCGAAATTATTTTTAAACGAATTGTCTTGTAACTAATGCTTTGGACTTGGCAGCAACATAGAACCCACTTGGGCAATATCCGACAAAAATAAAATGCTGTGGTTCAGGTGTTCTACTGAATATCCATCCGTCTCAACGAGCTATATAGTTAACATTGAGGGGCGGAAACGCTTCCAAAGTGAAGCCCAATTGAACGGCTGTTTTGACCCCAGAAAACATGGCGAACAGCAGTTTGGCCAACATTATGTTAAAAATCCGTCATTATGTTCGCATAAAATCCGTTACTTTTTAGCTCCATTATATTCGCGCTAAACACAGGAAAACATGCCAATAATTATTGCAATATATTATACTGTAATGATGTTTAAATTAGCATAATCGCTCTCGTCTCTCGACCGGAAATGAGAGTCCGCCATTTTATCTAGAGTCAAAATATCACGTTCAAATGGGCTTCACCTCAGAGCCTTGGAGATTGCTGTTTCCGCCCCTCTATGTTTACTATATAGCTCGTTGATCCGTCTTATATGATAGTTTTTAAGAAACGTAAATATATTTCATTTTACTAAAATAGTGTGTAATGTAGTGCAATATTAAATTCAAAACAACGATAAAACACTTAACTTATCAGTTCAATGTTGATTCTTGTCCAAATGCAGTTTAGTCTGGTATCTTACTCAAAATGCACTTAAATTGATAAGGTTGTAGACTACTGTAGATTTATTAGTTATATTTATGCACGCAGTGGTTCGTAATCTAACTACGAGAGCTGTTTAGCAATTCATGTGACAGTTAATATAATATCAATGTCTGTATGTGCGTATACAGATTTTCTATTTTATCTTAAAAAAAACGTGAATACTTATGAATAAATTTGAAATATCAAAGTCATATGTTCAATACTCGGTATGGTATTATAACATCGTTTATTTACAAGCCTACATCACGAAGAAAAATGTGTCTTTTAAGTGTATTTTCTATGTTTGTGTGTCTGTACGTGTGTGTGTGTGTGTTTTTAAGTGTCTATGTGTGTATTCCACAAAAAAAAAAAAAAACTTTTGAACCCGTGGTAGGAATGTCACCCAATTCGGTACCCAAGTAAAACTTTGTAAGGCCACGTCATTGGTCTTTTATGTAATTAGTTTAAACCATGGCCATGGCTTAAAAATTACGTGACATATTTGAAGTTTTTGTTTTTAAACTAATTGTCTTTATTTGCACTCACATTGAGGAAAGTAGGGCAATTAGTTATGAAATATGTTTTAGTATGAATCTATATGTTATCTTAAAGCCTTATAAATATTTAGTTTTGCCCACTTGAAAATACGAGGTGCGTGGTGGCCGAGTGGATTGCCGACCCCCCCCCCCGTGGCACAGTTGGTTGAGCGGTCGGCTTTGATGCGGGGGGTTCTGGGTTCGATTCCCAGGTCTGGCTGGGTGTAAATTTGTGTTTGTCCATTTGGGTCTCAAAAATTGTCACTATACACGTTGCCTCACGCAAAGTACTGGGGTTACTCGAATTAAGTCACATTAGGGGGAATGTTTGGTGCAGTGATGATGCGGAAGCTTCCGCATCGCCACTGCACCAGACATTTTATTAAAAAAAAGTGGTCAGACCGCTCGCCTCACATCAAGGCAATCCGGGTTCGATTCCTGGCTGGATCAGTCTGCGGATTTTCGCATGAGGGAATAGTGCCAGCTGACGCTGCTGGTCGGCGATTTTTTTTTCGGGGATCTCTCGTTTCCACAGCCCCTCAATTCCGGTACTGCTCCATACTCAGCTTATGCGCCCTTCACCAGCGCTAAAGAATTCGATGTTGAGCGGTGACAGAATCAGTCACTCAATAAGAATTACACTTTTGAGCACCAAAATAAAACAATTAACTTATTTGGTTTCAGCATAAATATGTTTAACGTTGACCATGCAAACGAATTATTTGGTTGCGCAAAGCATTTTTTTTTCTCTGTTAAATATTTATCTTGTGATGCAAGTACACTACCACTAAACCAAATGTTTAGATGGAAACTATCGCAGCATTTCTGTGCTGGATGGTCTAAAGAGTACAAATACTATCTTCAGCAGCGTTCGAGGCTGTATAAATGAGTTCACAAACATCAGTGAAGTGTTTTGGTTGTAGTAAAAGATGACAATCTTTCACTTTTTTTGGTGGAACGTGGTTCGGATAATGAATTTTCATACTGGTACTAATGATCTAGTGTGAGGGGAAACATCTACAAGAGCGTCTCCAAAGAATTTCATTAAATAATTTTTTTAGCGATGGAAGATATCTATAGTTTGCCAAAAAAATTTAAATTTTAAAATAACATTATTTACGTGTTTAGTTCTGCATTTAAATGTTTGTGTGTGCTTCGTCAGGAATTACCTGTAGTTTGTTTTTATGTTTAGCATTCGTTTTATGCTTATTGAAAATATTCCCTTAAACAAAAACACATAATCAGGCATTTGACGCCAGATGCCATACATAGGTGGATTGCGTAGTTTTGTTTTCCTATGTTACTGTTTATCATCGTAAGCTGCGCAACCGTTGGAACCAGAAGATTACAAAAAATCTAATTAAAACTAAATAAATAAATACACCATAGTAAGCTCTTTGGTTAAATTATGAATATAGTTTCAGGTAGTAGTAGAATGCATTCAGTTTCATTTAGAAACTCTTTGTTAATTTATACTGACATTTTTTATAAAGAAACGAGAAAGAAAGTTCAGGTAATAGTTTAAACACGGGCCCTTCGTTTTTTAAAGAAAGTGTAATGCAGTTGATAACAAGTTGGCTTCCCTGTAAGGGTAAGGCTACTCAAGAATTTTGAATTGTTTTTGGCCACAGCCTCTTTCTCAAATAAATATACAGGTTGTTCAGAAATTTTATTAATCAATAAATTGTTATAAAGTATTTTTAATTAAATGGTGGTGCATCAGTCAAAGACCGCTTGGCGAAGATAAAACGCGTTTTACACATTCAATATTATATATATATATATATATATATATATGTGTGTGTGTGTGTGTGTATGCTTATATAAATTAAACATCAATACTTTTACTTCATATACATAATGGTGTTCTAAAATGTTACCTCTATCTGGAAATCTAGAAAGTTTCACTTAAACAGTAGCATTTATCTACTACATGTTATGCATCACCTCCACATTGTACCAGGTTATACAACCAGATGAAATTTTTTTACTTTTTATCGCATATGTAGACCCCTACTTCACCCATCAAGAGTGAGTTAGAGATTTTGGTCTGCGCTTAACATCAAGGTGTTTATAGAGCTGATGAAGTGTGACATGAGGTGGGTATGGAGTAACGCTGGAATAAAGGGGTAGGGAAAAAGTGAGATCCCCGAGAATACCCGCCGACCAACGGCATTGTCCTGCACGTTTCCCACACACGAAAATCTTTGGACCGAACCCACGAAATAATTTTACATAAACCTAAGAAATTATCATAATGAGTATGAATATAATGCTACTTAAAAGTGTCAATTTTATCCATTGCAATCCACCATGACGAAATGGAGCATGCCAGTTACCGACACTCCTTTAGTAAAAAAAATTTAATATACTTTTTGCGGTGCGGAAATTCTTAACAGGAAGGATATATAGCAAACGAAAATGTGTTTGAATTTTTAACCACTGTTCTATCCATAAAAAATTTATGTTAAACTTTAGATAAAACATACATTTTATGTGTATACTTAAAATCGTTTTATATGTATAGTAGAGGCGATATTAAAATCCAAGTTTCTCGAACTTATAATTCATTGTAAACCTAATAACAAAGAGTGTTACAGAATAATACCTTATCACAATAAGTACCTTAATTCAAATTTGCAACAGAAATGGACTACGGTGTGATTTCTGCAGGTAATTTACTCTGATTCAAAAATATTTTCATTAAATTTATCTATTGAAAGCTACTTTTCATCTCATTTTTTAAACTGGTAGCGTACAGCTCACTTAGAATCAAAGTTTAGTAAGTGGTCACAACAATCGGCTCATCTGAAAATCTGGCTACAAAAAATTCTGCAAAAACTAAGGAAAAGTAAAATAGTTTCTTTTACATTGCAGTGATTTTATCGCTAGTCCATTTAGGCCTATGTTACAGCTATCATTATAATATAGGTGGTTCAGAATAAAGTGATCATTCAAAAAAGCCTTGATAAGTTTCTATTTTCCGCCAGTTTATATCTTTCCTCTGCATGTAAGCATAAACATTGCTACGTGCTTTTGTTTACATTCACCTGCTCCGATACATGGTATCAACAATATCTTCTCATTAAATGCACGGGTGATCAATATATGTTATACTCATTAGTAACCTCAGTTACAAATAATTGCGAATAATATAACACTGGCTTCTGTGCAACGACCCTACATTGATACAAAACACACTATTGCCTTTATGAATCTCGTAAATGTGGGCATAGTATATTCGAGTTCGTAACTCAAAACCATCACTAAAAACACATGAAATGACACACGCAATTCAAGAATTAAAGTTCCGTTCAGCATACTGCCATGAACGACGACGCACTTAACAGAAATTAACAATGCTAACTGAACAACGGACAAACACAATGACGCTATTCACTTCCAAGCGAAGAGGCGGAAACCTAACTCTGAAGTCACTTGTTCGTGAATTTTGAACTATCTCTTTAGCGCGGTGTACTAGCGGCATTTGCCAACGGATATTCATGTTCAGTGGCTCGGTTGCGTCATAATGTGGCGACGCTAACTAAATAAAATTATATATTCAGTATGTATGTCAATAAAATGATAAAGTATTATTATAAAGTATATTTAATACAGACAGGTCGATTACATTTGATATTCTTCCACTAATGTTGAATTTAAATAGGAAAATACACGGAACTACACGCAATGATTCGCTACCAACCATACAAACAATAATGAAACACTTGTTAATGTTTACTCGAATGCAGTAACAACTAGTATTTTTTTTTCAAATGTTAAATCTTTAATGCACACTTTATCCCAAATGGCCGAATGGTTTTCTGTGACAAACATTTCAGTCAATACAGTATTTAATCTCCTCAGAAGTGTAAGGATCATGTTTAATTTTATCAGTCAGCCATTATGATATGCTGTATGGTTACATATTTTCCCGTGCAAAATTAAACTTAATTTACATTTAGAACATTTTATAATTCCGTGTTTACGTGAATTTTTTTAGTAACGCGCATAAGTCTTGCGTAAGGAACCTTGTAGGAGTGAAATATAAGTGTCCAGTGACAATCTGCATATTGCTGTCGAATCGAAGATGCTCCTGTTCGCTCTTACATCTAATGTACGAACGCGTTAGCGCTACGAACGTTTTTTTTTCTTCTACCCACTTCATTCATGGCCGTGAGGGGTGGGTAAAGACGATCGCCGCTATCGAAATATGTTGATCAATGAGTATCTGGGGAGAAGGAAGGCAAGCGAGGTTTGTGGAAAGAATAAGAAGGAGAGTAGGGGAAGACTTCGTACCTGACGAATTCGTCAGCGGCTTCTGGCCGAACCAAGATTACGCGAAAATGTCTACGGAGAGAAAATATCGCCATGAACCCTACTAGCCTAGGCGGCGGGCGATACAACATGGGCGAGAGCACTGCGAGCGATGAGACCATCTCCCGGCGCAGGTGAGCGGAAATATTTATGCGCTGTGAACGCTCCGGAGTTCATAACTCAATTTTTGATTAGTCGCAGGGAAGGGCACGCGGCAGAGACGGTATCCGACCACCCCCTAGACAACACACCGGAGCAGTTGTGATCTGCGGTCACAGGAAACCCAGCACCCCTTGTGCGGCCATCTACCATCCGGCGTGAGACTTTTTCAACAGACTGTACAGAACCGCGCCGGTCTCTACCGGCGCACCGCACCCAGTTTTTAGTGACCTAGCTTTCAAATGTGTCGACACGGGGACAGAGTGAATCAATGATTTTTAGCCCTTTTCGTAGTGATGAGTCTACCACAATCGTTTATTCAGTTTTTTTCTGACGGTGTACTTTTTATTGCTCATTTTTTATTGGAAAGCTTCTGTGACTATATGAGTACGCGGCAGACAGCGATTTTACAATCATGTCACTTAATATAAGTTACATCTGTTATAATATGCACACCACAGTGGAAGATCGAGGCCAAATACGTCAAATTCTTTAGGAAAAGGAGGTTGGGAATAGCGTGCTCGTGGAACATCACCTAACGTGATTCGAGTGCTCACAATTTACTATACGTTGACAATCACATAACAGTGAACATTTCCGTACATAATATAACCCAAGAGTAGTATGGTTATGGCAGAGTTGGGACAGGATTCGGTGTGAGGCACCCGACCGAGTGAGGCACCACCCGCCATGTTGTGACGTCACGGCCCCGGCCGCCATGTTGAATGACCTTGACGTTTTACCCTGACCTTCACATTGCCGTCAAAGTCACCTAGTGTCAAATTACCAACATTTTCCAAACTTTCAAAAATTTAAAAATTTCCAAATTTCTGAAAATTTCAAAATTTTTATTTAAAGAGTTCCGAAAAATTCTGAAAAAAACACGAAAAAATATTACCTCCATTTTGTTTCTGGACGCCATATTGATTCTGAACGCCATCTTGCAGTTTCTTCCGAAGCTTCCAAAAATTTTTCGATTTCGCATTCTATTATAATCCTGCAATTATTAAATAAATAACATATATTAATACAAATGTTTTGTAATAAAACTTTTTTAATAAATAACTATTTAATAAAAACTTTTATAAATAAAAATTATTTAATTAACTCGACATCTTACCCGGTCGAGCTCCATCGACACACTGACTCCCACCACTAATTTTTATATGTATATATTAAGTCACCATACCCCCTCCCCTATTATGCCTTCCCCTCCCCTACCGAACCCAGCAAGTATTTTAGTTGGATGTTAGTCACGTGTTGGATTCCCCCCTTTCACCACTTTACCACCACTTTCTTATATTTCGTCTAAAAAATTATTTCCTTTGTAACGCTCACTAAAACAGCATGTCACATATGTCTTCACATAGCAGCTAGACGACCATGATAAGTAATGACCATTGATTTAAACTTCATATAGCTAATCAATTTCAAAATCATTCGATTTTTTTAATATTGATAAAATAATTTCAAAACTATATTTAAATGTCATAAATGAATACCTAATCGTCATTTCTTTCTTAGCTATATCCGATCGATTCCCAATAAAATCATCCAATGAATTATTAAAATTATTTTTGATTAATATTTTCCATTATAATTACAAGGACTTTATTTCCTACAGAACTCAACGTCTACACTCACCCTTCTACCAAATTAGCTACATTTATTTTAATTTCCGAAAAAATCAATCATTCGTTTTAAAAATAATACATTTTCCTGGACACTTACATATGTAAGACTCTTCGACTACATTCAAACATGACGCACACAACTACATCGAGGAAACTAACATATGTCATATTCACACTACTTATGCTTAACACACCACCTCTACACCCACCACCCCAACTACCACCCTCAATAAATGCTCTCCCCCTAAAACTCTGCCATCACTCTCCGACGTCCTGTCAGAGCCGGTCCGAACTGATCATTTCACTCTTCTACAGCACATATATGCATATAAGACTTTCTTTCTGCTTAGCGAACAGTTACATATACACAACATTTCGCAGTCATGCAAAAAGGTTCATCAAATCTCATATCACTGGCCTACTTCCAAATCAGAACAGCTATTTCAATTTCATATATTACTATTTTTTATTCTGTCAGTATTATACACGAAAAAAAGTATTTAAATCGTAATATTTATTCTCATCAAACACCCAAGTTATGTAAAAACTCTTGCTTCCTCAGTCATCACAGTCTATAATCAACTACTTGTAAAGTAAACACTGCATCCCTTGAAAATATATTCAGTCTTCACTTTAAAATAATCAAAGTCATGTCCATTTGTTGACTGATTAAGCAACAATAAAACCCTAGTTTAGTGTTCTCATCAACTTCGTGTAGTCACAACGCAAACATCACCACTAAGGCCTCGTAACAGATTCATCATCTATGCTTCGTTAACCAGTTACGTATATTGCCAGTTTTGATAAGGAAATTCCGTGCGCCATTATAGACATTGTCATGTCTGTAGCAGTAGTCATCATCGGCGAAGATGTCGCCAACAGAGGTGAAGCTACCGCAATTCTAGTCGAAGTTGTTCAACACGAGCTCACATCTCATTATAACTTATTCACTAATGTAGATAAAATTCTGCTTCACTGCTACCTGTCCCACTAGTTACAGGAAATATCTAACGTATCCTATTAAATTTTTTTTCAGAAGTGAGTTGTAGTCATAGGAAAGTTACGTCGCATATAACCTTACACAAACATCTCTTGTTCATACAATTTCATAAATGTCATACAGTGGTTTGTGCTTCGTCCTGTTCGCTTTCCTACAGTATTTGTCTTTATACGGTACCGGTTTGGTGTAATAGCACTCCAACCATACATTCTATTTCTTGACTCAGTGATTTTTCAACTCTTCACAAGGTTATCGAACCGAATATTCTTTCATACTATTAAGAATTGTATAAAAGTTCTTGCTGAATACATTTAAATACATGTCTTCAGACTACCTCAGAAAGCCGATCACTTCAGTACAATTACATTTTTATTATAAATATCTATAACATGTACAACCGTAGAAGCTTTAGCTTCTCAACTTTTAACATATTCGTCGTAATCATCTCGTCATATTCTTAGTTGACTGACAGACTTATTAATACACTAGAACTCGCGCCCGCACTTCTAACACCTAAGCATAAAATAAACCAAACAGTCCTTATTCATACATGTTTTTCGTCTCATACCACCTATCTTACCATGTCAACATGTACTGTATTTCATGTCACAGAACCAACATGGGTATCTTGAAGTCATTGACAAATATTCCGGGCTGTTCACATATGAAACAGAAGTTTACGATGGCTTCATCATTAACACTTAATTCTTAGTAGGTTCAATTTTCTCCTAAGTTCATTCCATCATCGAATCTTGTTGCTTTCCAGGGAGAATATCGTGACCTGTACTTATATGCTATACATGCGTACAGTCTACAGCTCTAACAACATCAATATGCTGTACAACACGGGTTCGTTTTATATTTACTTATTCCTTGTCTCCATACAGCATATCCACACGCAAATGTCTTGTCACACTAGTTGCACTGGTGTCTAGAAGGTCTTAACGTCGATTCTCACGAAGTTAAACCGTAACTACGTAACGGTTACAATTTCCTTACGATGACTAATAGCTACAGAGAAGAGACACCTTCTCAATTACTAACCCGTATAATTTTTCAAGTTGCTGCTTTATCCAATACAGATGTCGTAGTTTTCTCACTGGTACATACACCGAATATCACGTCAAAAACATCCAACTTCACGCACATATACTGATATTTTTTTCATAAATACATGCCTGCAGTAAGAACACACACGATTACTTTTAATCTTCACTGGAGGTGATGTTACCTACTCACTATTGAAATATGACCTCTCCCGACTACTGCTATTCGTATGCTTTCTTCAGTTTTAAATATAAGTTTAATTCTTTTTGTGTTATATCCAGTACTGCTTACATTTTTGTGACCAAATTTCATGTTTTATTTTCAAGTGTATTCATATATACATTTCACATTTCTTTGCTAGCACTAAAATATATCGTTTGAGAGGTAAAGGAAAGCAAGCCTTTGTAGTTCGTGTCATGGCTCTGTATTTTGTTTCGTTATACAAACCAAGATACTAAATTGTAAATTTTTCTCACCTTCAATTACGTCTACGTTTTACATTCTGAAAATACATCTCGCCCCTTTCCGAAGGACATATCTGTAGAAGGTTACGGTACAGCCAGTAGCTTGTAACATTCTTCGTAGGGAAAGGTTTCATTAGTTAGAGTTAACTTTATTCAAGATGGAAAATCTCGTCCAGTATAGACGTTCACTTTTCACCAACAACAGACATCATATACGATGCACAACATCTTTGTAAATTGTACTAGACAGTATTATACTAATAAGCGGGAGTAAAAGTGTTTATGTGTAAGGCTTCAGATATTTTCTTTATTTACCTTCATAAGTTACATGTAAATTAGAAACCAATTTCATTATTTCATATATTTAAGAGTTTCTTCCGTATGTATTACAGTTCTACTACGTCGTTATTTCCTTTAAAATTACTATCTCACAGACAAACTAAATCCTAACGATTCTTCCAGCAGTAAATTCATCGATGTTGGTCGCTGAGCAAAATCTCTCTCTCACCCTAACTAATCTTAACAACTCCATACGTAAAAAAGTATATAAACCAACTAACGTTAACCAACAATGTATAACTAATATACATAACATATATTTTTACTTTGCTCTTAATTATTCACGACCCTTCCTTTCTACCCTCCATATCATAGTCATACACAAAACCTATCTTTCATGAAACTAATTACATGTAGAAACAAGTATTACAGTACATCCAAATACGTACGAAGATTCTTCAGTATATTATTTGTATATAATATATATAACCGCGATTCATTTTTACCTTGCACATTAACATCAGAGTCCTTCATAATTCCAACTAGCATGACTTACAAAAGTGCTTCCAAAATACGATTTTTAAGGTACTTTAATGTATCAAGGTAAAAAAACTGCGAAAAAAGAATATTTTTAAGAGAGACTAACACATATATTTGATTATTTTCAATAACAGATAATTAAAAATAATTCAGATCGAGCAAACGTCATTCTCGTGGAGGTTGGTAGCGTGCGTGTAAGAGACAGAGAGAGACAGACAGAGAGAGACTGATCACAATACACCTCTGGCAGGTAAGGTGCCCGATGGGTTAGAAAGGGGAAGGGGGCGTGAAAGTATCGAGACACTCGCAGAGCTCCGGCTAAACATCTGCAGTGGAGAATATTAAAACGTATAACTTTGTGACTTTAAAAGTCTATATTTTGCAAACGGCTACTTGGAATTGAAAAATACAAACACTGTTGATTTTCTTTTTAAATTCTGAACAAGTAGCGTGTGGTTTTTTTTTTTCTGAAGCGTCCACGGAAGTTCGAACCAATATCCCTCTTGGTAAAAATCATGTTTAATACAGTGTTAAAATATTAAGCTTAACATGACTCATGGTTGAGCACAGACGATAAACTGATCAAAGCTTTCTACCCCGTCCCATATGTTGAGCTCAGTCTTTTGCCAACGCTAGAAATCCAAACTTGTCTTTCTAGCTAACTTGTCTTCAAATTCATCAAAAGTCTTGTCTGTGTTAAGATGATCGTCACACACTTAGACCACTCATACGAAACCGTTGTATTTCCTACAACATAAGACATGTTTCCTCCTGCGATTTCTTTGGAGGGGGGGGTGTGCTGAACTTGATATAACACTAGTGTTAGTGAGAGGAGAAAGTTTGGGAAAGGGGAGGGGAATTCATCACGTGATTAAGAACAAATTAAAATACTTGCTGGGTAGGGTAAGGGAAGGCATAATAGGTGAGGAGTATGGTGACTTTATATATACATGTAAGAAGTGGTGGGGGAGTCAGTGTGTCGATGGAGCTCGTCTGGGTAAGATGTGTGGGTAGTTGATTTAATTAAATAATTTATGTATATACAGATTTCAAAATACTTTTTATTAAAAAGTTTTAACATAAAAAGATTTTTATTAAAATTTTATTTATTCAATATGTGTGGATATATAATGGAATGCGAGATCGAAAAATTTTCGGAAGCTTTGGAAGAAACTGCATTATGGCGTCCGGAACAGGATGAAGGTAATATTTTTTCGGTTTTTATCGGAATTTTTCGGAAGTTTTTAAATAAAATTATTTTAAAATAATTTTTTTTATTTTGAAATTATGAAATTTTTTAAATATTTACAAATTTGGAAATTTTTAAATTTTCGAAGTCTCGAAAATGTTGGTAATTTGACACTCGGTGACCTTGATGGCAAGGCCAAGGTCAGGGTAAAAGGTCAAGGTCATCTAACATGGCGGCCGGGGCCACGACGTCACAACATGGCGGGTGGGGCCTTACTCGGTCGGTCACCTCACACCGAATCCTGTCCCAACTCCACCATAACTAGAGATGATGGTATATCGCGAATATGTTTTGTGCCAACATACCCTTGAAAACACTGTAGATTCTTACAACATGTATGATTCGCTAATATACTTCTGACACAATGTATCTGTCTGCAGACCAATAACACGCATCAAATATTACAATAGCGTGATTCTTATTGGCTCAGTCAAATAGGGTAACAGCTCCACGTACAAGCTAGAGCCAGTAATCTTCTGGTAGGTTGGACATGTATTGAAGTCTAGCAAACAGTCAAGTTTTCCCGCGATATACCATCATCTCTAACCATAACCATACTACTCACAAGGTACGCGGGCTCTATGCTTGCGTCTACAAGGTCCGGCTCTCGCCTTATACCTGATGACAGGCCAGTAAACTGACGCACAACTGTCCTCGTCATGCAGCTCTCAGCCTGACGTCAAGGAAAATACGCCGGTGTTCTGTTACCAACCTAGACACAATTATTTTCGTCTGCAGGCGCGTGCACTGCACTCGAGAAGACACGTGTATTGCAAATACAATTCTGCCATTACAGTACGTAGTATTCCTACGCTTTTTAAGACGTTCATTAATGTGTGTCTTTATCAAAAATAACATATATACTAAAGTTAGCCACTTGAAATGTCTCTTTGTCAAACTTTCTCGTTAACATTGATAAATACATCCATTAAATTCAGTCTACTTCCAGTTCATCTGCTGTCTCTCTCTTGAATAGTCCCGTCACCGCACAAATATCACCAATACCACTCGACGACCACGGCGTAATACCGTTGCTTCCTCGTCCCACGTTACCACGTCGCTGCCATCCATTTCCAGTACTGTAATTTTTATTTGATGCCTTCCACTTTTAGACTTCACTCCAAACAATCACTGCCCTCCCGGCCGCAGAGAGTCGTATTTACTATATTGTTCCACGTGACATCTTCAAGTTAATTCTTTGTGTCCCAGGGACGACGATTAGTTGTGCGGCATTCAAATATTCCATGTGCCTGGGGGTATTTACGATACATACCTTAGAGCACCCCAACCATTGGCACCTAAGTGGGACTGATACCTACCCTTGTGGATTTATCAGGTTTTTCTCTATAACTTCGTTTCAGTGGATTTATCAAACATTTTGACGTGACAGGGCATAGATAAAAACTAATTCGATTTTCTGAAATGGTCGCAACGTCTGTACATTTATTATTTTGTGGCGGGGAAGAGCTGAGAAGAAAGAAGTACTGTTTTATGGAAGCGACTACAATTGTCACAAAAGTGACAGAAACAGTGCCGTATGGAAGGTGAATGTAACAGTAAACTATGACATGTCAACGCTGAAAACTTAAAAATATATCTCCATTCCACGATTTATGAGAAAATCCATGAATATAAACCGAGAAGGATCAATCCGCCATAACGGGGCTGCTCGCGGGACCTGAGGTGGGAATAGCGGTATATGTGTGCTGGTGTTGCGTGCGTGAAGTGAGCACCATCTCACAGATGTATGTAGGCCTACGTACACATACAAATTGACATCCATGTTCATATCCGCTTTCACTTTCCGTCGATAGAAAACGACTTCGATTGGCTCACAGTGTCCAGCGTTGTTTCGCTAACATATTTATTGTATGAGATATATGAAAGCATTTACACACAACTCTAGTGTTTTAATAATGTAATTTTCATTTTATGGTTGGGTTTTACCATAAAATCTGTGGTAAAAAGCTAAAGATGATGTGTACACAATTGGGTTCTTTTAGTCATTCAGAGTTTTGGTAGTATTTTACGTGTAAATGTTACGTTTTATTTATAATGTGTTTTACGTTTCGTTGGTTGGACAGCATATTTCATTTTTCTCTGGAAAGCAATCTAAGGTGTTTTACAAGTGTAATGAAATGTGATATTACATTATTGGTTGCTTAATATGGTCAGCAGGTTTAACTATTCTTCGCTTAGTGAATTGTTCCCATGATTGATAGAAACTGTGACATCAAACAATTACGCCAGATATATGTTTACGTAAGAGAAAGCAGTGTAAGGTAATACGGCTTGACATATCTCCGACAGTGAGGTCATTAGAGACGGTGACACACAACTAAAAACAAAGACGTGAGATGAGATTGGAGTCGACTATAACCTTTGTTAAGTAACCATCCCAACGTCGCCTTGTGCGATTTCAGGAAACCACGGAAATACAAAAATAAGGACGGTCGAAGCCACGAATCGAACCCAGGTCATCTGGAATGCAAGCCCGACATATTAACGTTGCGCTACCTCGCTCATTACGGCCGACCCCCCGTGGCTCAGTTGGTTGAGCGGCCGGCTTTGATGCGGAGGGTTCTGGGTTCGATTTCCAGGTCTGGCTGGGTGTAAATTTGTGTTTGTCCATTTGGGTCTCAAAAATTGTCACTATACACAAACTGTCTCACGAAAAGTACTGGGGTCACTCGAATTAAGTCACATTAAAGGGGGGAATGTTTGGTGCAGTGATGATGCGGAGGCTTCCGCATCGCCACTGCACAAAAACACTTTTAACAAAAAAAAGTACGGGATAGAAAGATAAATATAGTTAGATGGTGCTCTTCATATAAGATTTTTGTCTAATGGCAAGGAAGGTACGTATATATGTTTTCTGAAAAAAAATAATAATGTTTAAAAACTTTTTATGCAAATAATGAAGGCTCTGTGACTTATTTTCCTTCAGTGGTCACTTGGATTTGTCACACTCTCATAAGAATACCTACCGTTTAAAGGCGAAAGTAAGGAATGTTATATTATTTGGTGTTCTATATAAGAAGTCAAGAAGTTTAAACTTCTGTATTGTAGGGAAAAAAGCACTGAAGTCAACAACAGTATTCTGGCAATGTGTTCTTAGATGACGTGAATGAACGTTAATATTCTGATGGTAGAAAAAATCTAAAGGTTTAAGTTTTTGAGGTTTTATATATTCGGTGATATTGATAAGTAGACACTCTGTGAATTAATTTCAGAAGTTGTTACATTTCAAACTCCTGTACACTTTCACTGCTTGCGCGATTGAGTCCCAGATAATGAAATTCTTACTTGAGGCGATGGGAGACCTGCATGAAAACACTCTGACTCCCGCGTTACCTAGTCATATGTACAACTGGCCACTCACTGTAACAGCAATCAATGAACAAATAGCTGAGTATATAATATACCTAGGACTGTGGTGTCTAGCCGGGTGCTGGTTGAACCCGCGAAATTTTCCGGGTCATCATTGATAAGTGATTAGACGACCAAATATGTGAAGAAAAAAGGCACTCAATCAACCAAACACAACTGTCTGAGGTAAACGAACTCAACGAACACATATTTTACATTGTCATTAATACCTCTACAACTGATCAGTAAGTGCGTTGTTATAAATGTAATGGAAGAGGTGGTTATGTTGCAGACCTTTCTAATATCAACAATGCTTAAGCCGAGTTGCTCAACGTAACGAAGAAATTGAGTAGATTAGAAACTACGACGCTGATAGCACAAGGTAAGGAATATATTGATAAGAAAGGCAAACAAGACCAAATAGAGCATTTGTATCAATCTGTTAATTTAAAAAAAAAATGTATACTGTTAAGTGCGAAGAAATTTTCATAAATCAATTTATATTAAACTTAATCATAATGCCTTATATCACAGATGAAATAGCAGACACAGATATTTGGTTTGCTTAACAAGAATACTAAAATACTTGTACAGCCGATGAGAAATATTCAGAAGCCATGCGAATACAGTTTTTCGTAAAATTATTTCGCAGAAATATTTATTAGAAATGTTTCCAAACAATATTTACAACTACGCATTTATTCTTAGCATTCATGTAGAATTGTATTGTTGTTATTTATCTCGTCAATATATAAACAGTTTTTATTTAAAACATTGGGCGCCCTGTCCAAAGTGGCTAGAATCATAACTTAACAGCAAAAAGAGATAAATATGTACACAAGCAACGAACAAAAGCAAATATATGTTTGAAGATTACGGAATATCGGAATCCAAGGCAACGACTAAAATTTTATTCATAATATTTCGGTACCAAGATAATTAAGAGTTTACCTTAAATAAACAGGATTAAGAAAGTACCACTGTATGGCATTTATGAAATTGTATGAATAAGAGATATTTGTGTAAGGTTATATGCGACGTAACTTTCCTATGACTACAACACACTTCTGAAATAAAATATTAATAGGATACGTTAGATATTTCCTGTAACTAGTGGGACATGTAGCAGTGAAGCAGAATTTTATCCACATTAGTGAATGATGTGTGCTCGTTTTGAACAACTTCCACTAGAACTGCGGTAGCTTCACCTCTTTTGGCGACCATTTCACCGGTGATGACTACCACTACCGACATGACAATGACTATGACGGCGCATGGGATTTCCTTGTCAAAACTGGCAATAAATGTGATTGCGTCAACGAAGCATATATGATGCTTCTGTTACGAGGCCTTAGTGATGACGTTTGCATTGTGACGACACGAAGTTGATGAGAACACTAAACTAGGGCTTTTTTTGTTGCTTAATCAGGTAATTTATGGACTTGACTTTGATTATTTTAAAGTGAAGACTGAATATATTTTCAAGGGATGCAGTGTTTATTTTAAACGCAGTTGATTATAGACTTTGATGACTGGGGGAACATTATTTTTTACTTAACTTGGGTGTTTGACGAGACTAAATATCGCTCCACTTATGGAAACTTGCATATTAATGTGACTTGTTTAGTATGCAGGCACAATAATGCGTTCGGTTATTTAATTAGTTTCTTCTCACATTTTTACATATGTTTAATTAATGAAACGTGATTAAGTATAACTGTGTTACAAAACAATGTTTCCGTTAATTAAACAGACGTTTCCGTAAAATTGTCCGTAAATTCACGGAAATTTTTAACAGTGTAGATGTCCCACAGTAATCACATCCACTCCCACATTCTTGATATGTCATCTTTGTCTCCTCCTAGTCTTCTATAGCCACTCCAGTCGTACCCTGACACCTACAACCAATAAATACTGTTCCCCTGGAGGTAGTTTTTCATGTCACTGACCACTCGATAAGGGAACATATCTAGGAGATTCCGATGATGCAGCACTAGATAAGCTAACATTTCGCAATCACACACTCTACATTCCTGCCATCAACCTACTACGAAGAAAATAACGCTTTGTCTAGGGTAGGGAGCGTGGGTTCAGAATGTGAGGAACAACTGGCTGAAAAAAGTATTGTAACTAACTTACATATGTTTTAAAATATTCTTAGTAATTAGTTAGGTGAGAGCATCTACGATCAGAATTTGAACAATACATCTAATTTACTATTGTAGCTAGCAAACTCCGCGATTGTAATAAAATATTTGGCAGTCAATTACTTCAGTGACTATTAAATGTTTGCGCTGCCCTTCACTTGAATACAAAAAAAAACTTTAGTAATTTAAATTTACTACTAAAATAGTTGTAATGTTTGAAATCCAATACGATACAAACACGTTTATTTTAAAATAAACGTGTAATTTTTTAAATACTTACAGCAAACTGGTTATACAGTTGTGCATGTAACACGTGTTAAAATGAAATATATTTGATATTACAGAAAAAAAACTAAAATAGTTACGATGCTGTAAAGAATACACATATCCAATAATATATACGCAGTCATTATATAGAGAATATAGAATCATTCGAGCTATGATGTAATTTCCTACAACAAATTTTGACACAAAACGTTTTACGACCTACGTCCTATAGTATATCGTAATGTCCTTAAGAACTGGTTGTCCTCATTCTTAACAACAAAGTACATTACACGTAAGAATTATTCCGCTAATACTTTTGTCTTGAATTGGAATAGGCAATGTGCGAAGGGCTGTTTAGTGAAATAATCATGTTAATCTCAGGATTAATCAGTCTCGTACTATTGTTTAATAAACACGTGCAAATTTCGGGTGTTTATCTCATGCCAATACATAATAAGCTTGTGTTATTTATTTTAAAAAAATCGAGACGTTCTAACTGTATCTAATAAAGGTTTAACGAGAAGACATGAAAGTTTTGAATGTGTGCAATTGTCATCTAGCTAAGAACTCAACCAATGTTGCAACTGCACGCGAATAAATTTCGCACTGGCGTGCGTATCTGTTATTTGTTGATTCTTTAATCGCCTCAAGGAGAGACAAAACATGTTTGTAGGATTTGTTTAACAAAGCGTTTTAAAACTGCTTAGTACCTAAAGGCGGTTGACGTATACACTCATGCCTACTATGATCCTTTGAGGCCACGTTTTTGGACAGGACATACGCAGCAATAACCTTAACTTTGTGTATTTATTTGGCAAAGCATGTTCTCCAAAGTCACTGTGGTACTATTATTACCATCTTTATCAAAATTTTAAGTTCGTTGTGACGAAGAGTAAAGTGTTTTCATGAAAATTTCAAAACCCACTTCACAAAAAACCGAAATGTGAAAGACACTCGCATTGAATCACTCACAGAGAAAGTTCTTTCTTATTAATTTACAAGCAGAACGAAATGCACCTTTCTGTTCTAAACTGTAAAACATTAATAAGTATATCGTTTTTTTTTATTTTCACACATAACACATCTGTTTTCAGTTAAAATGAGAACTTGTTGTAACTGCTTTAAAATATGTTACTACTAGCTAGTATAAAGCCACTTGCAGGTTCTAGACCAGAAACAATTGTAAACACAGAATTATGACTAAATTAAATGTGTTGTTTCAGCGATAACATGAGACTGATACTTTCTCTACTGTAATGCATTGCTTTCATATGAATTAACTTTTAGGATACATAAACTGGACACAACTGCTCACCTTATAACCAATGTTGTTCCTTAAAAACCTTGGATAGATTACTATCACAAGTTATTATACAATATCTGTTCATAATACATAAATGTTGATTTTTTCATCCTTAAAATATTACTAAGGGAATTATTGCATCGGAGAACTTTTTTGTATACAAACAAAATACTTGAGCTTCTATCAAGAATCTTTGCGTGCTATCCAATACGTCGTGTGTTTACTGAGAAGAAGTTTATACACTAATATTTTTAGTATTTACATAAATTTTTATTTCACTATTGATGATAACCTTCGAACTTTTCACTCCTGAAGCAAATTATTATGCAAAAACTTAAAACTAGATTTTAAATAGAAAACTATTGCATATTTTTCATGTTCCTAATTTACATGTTGCACTTATAAATGCATGATTATCGCTAGAAATTATCTGCAAGAGATATATACTAGTTTGTTGTTCTGAAGCAAGCGTTTAAATTATCGTATAGCTGTCTCTGTAATTTCTCGCCAATTGTTATAAAACTTCGTTTGTTGGTTTTAAAAGAATATTAGGTATTTTTGTTTATTGTTTGCGTATTTTAAATGTTTTCCAATATAAGATTATCCCCGCAAATTTTTCTGCAGCAGAAGCGATGCCTTATTACAGCAATATCTCCAAACTGTTGTTTATGACGGACGAAGAAGGGCCACAAATTTTCACCACGAAAAGTCCTAACTTCCTACTAGAATGTGTTCTACGCAGCTAGCTTTATGCTGTCTTAACTCAATTTAGATTGAGTGGTAGCATTTGTTTCAAGTCCTCTCTCTCTAACCTCGCCACTTTTATTTCTCACCTCTTTCCAACTCTCTCCGCCGCTATCCACTTTCCTTTCCACTGGGACCAGCTCGACCAACATGATCTAAATCGGTGATTTTTCTTATAAGCCCTAGCAACTTGCCTTGGAAGCACACGTTGTCTTCCGGTTACAAGTTCTGGTTCGTTCTCACTTCGTAATCTAAAAACTAATATATCTTGGAAGTACAATTTTCGTAAAATAGATTACACATTTCCTTAATAATAGATATACTTTACGTTGGCTGAGAATCCGTGAAATTTTTCGCATTTTTATTATATGTTTTGGCCACCAATTTGAAAATTAATAACTTACTACTCTGAGATATACTGGTAATTCAGCTACAGGCCGTTCACGATAAAGTGAGCACTGCATAAAGTTTTCTTTCACCCGTTTTGCAGTCATTTTTACTATTTTTAATATGAAAACTTCCAAGTAACTAAAAACCAGTGTAAACGTTTCGACACTCTCAAAAGTCAACATATGTTGACCCAATAAAACATATTTTTAACTAATTACAAGTTCTGCTGAGTGCTCAGTTTATTGCGAACAGCCTATACATCTGCGTTTTTCGGTTATTGTTTTATGGATATTTTAACAGTTTACCTCTAGAATCAAGTTCGCATACGAATTACGGTTGTAATTATGTGTAAACATGTGTAATTAGGAAGCCGGCCTCAGAAGCGTAGTCGGTTAGGCGAAGGTATACCGTGCGATATATTATGGGTTTGAATCCCGGCTCGGACATGGATGTTGTGTTATCCCTTCACCTCACTTCACCCTAATCAGCTCTTTAGACCTCGCTGTTAAAGGGTCGTAAAACTCTCTCACCTCTACCACCTTGTAATAAGGAAAACATTATAGGCTAAAAGCTGCATATAACATAATATACCGAAAATAATCAAGGGGTATAAAACACTTTAAATAGTGGCTACAAAATCATACGTAGTTAAATTTTTACATCACATGGATGGCAAGTAAACATTAATATCTACTGGCTGTCCTGGTATATGAAAAATGTTTACTACGACACAACATTTAAAGTTAACATATTTATGAATAAATATCTGTAAAATAAGAGAAAAGTTGGCCTAAGTTAAATGAAAATCGAAGAAGTGTAGTGTTGCGAAGGTCTGTACAGATTTAAAACTAACAAAAACCAAACACTTTTTAAAAATAACAAAAAAGAATACCATTTTCAAATATAATACAGTGCAGTGGTTTATAAAATATTTAATTTCTTTTCACATTGTATTAAAATATGTAATTTGGTTACTAAACAGTAATGAATATTCGCAGGTAGCAAAAATATTGCATATATTTGTTAATAAAGTATTTGGATGAAACTTACCAAAAAATTACGGAACAAAAATTCACTAACAATATTATATGTTTTATGTGTATATTTAGCGTGTAGTAAGAAATTACATGTATCTGGTTTTTAAAACCATTCAGTTTAGAGGTACTCTATTTGTATTTTAAATGACAATGAAACGTATATTGAATAATAACGTTTTTAACTGAATACTTACAGTTTCCCATCAAACTGCATCTTCATATATAAGACTTTTTTTTCAAGCTGTTCCCTCCCTTCATTTCCCAAACTTCTTTTATCTTACTTACAAAACACCGTAGGGGTTCGTATCCAACCAAATTGTCGTTTTTTTTCTTTCTCGACTCTCATGCATGAAACTACCAAAGGAAGTAAGAAGAGAAAATTACATTATCAAAATGGCGGCGCTAAGTCCCTGATGCCTTTGCGCTGATCAAGACAAATACCAATACATTGTTTATAGCAGGAGAGGGAAGACGGGGCGGAAAACCAGGGAAAGAAGACTACACCGAAACTCATTCCCACACGACAATATATCACTCCCTTCTCTGGTCGTATATAAAATCTTACTGCAAACACGACACATCCAGCCATTTTAAAAAAAGTCACTGTTTGACCAGATATTCTTTCTTTATTAAATTTTCTTCAAAGAACTTAGTATGAGAAGATCATCTATGGTTATTTAATCACCACCGGTTTATTAAGTCTTAAGTAAAACATTTGAAACTAAATAATAAATTATTTACAAATATGTGCAGAATATCTCGTCATTGAGTTATATAGAGGAAAAGTAGGTTACATAGAAATATTGAGTTACATAAATTTCTTTGGGGAAATTATGATTAATTGAAAATATTTTACGTAATTATTTTCCTTAGAAGTCTTCGTTAGAAACATGCATTTTAATAGTTTGTTACGTAAAGTAAAATTATCTAATCAAACAATAATCTTTAATCGATCTGAAGTTAAAAAGAAACTTATTTCACAAATTTTACTGAATTACGAAGAGGGATACAGCATTTAAATTAACTTCAAAGTAAAAAAATTACATTTCATGATCGTATTGTCACTATGGTTTTCTTATATATTTTTCTGCAATATCACTGGTTTATGGTTCACTATAATAATATAACGTGGAAGATTAATAGAGAAACAAATCACAGAGACAATGTAAGTTTTTTTTTTTAATCGGTGACTTTGGGTGTCGTTGCAGGATATAAATAGACCTGGTACCTGATTGTATACGCTGAACGAAGAGAAAATTATTAATGTACTTGTTGCTGCATATGCTGTTAATACTGAAACTTCCCGTTTGAAATGTGCATTCACATAAAGTCAATAACAGGACAGCCAGTGTACGGAAGGTACAGAAGTGGAACAAAATTTAGAAATACCATGGCCAAATTCTTTAATATGCACAACATTTCATATATGAGCTATAGAAATATACGTAGCTCTGTGGAAACGTTGGGGAAAGAAAAGCCTGACATATTTAATTGAATACGTAAGTTCAAAAATATTCTAAAGGTAAATTAATGACAGTGTGTCATGTGGCAAGGCAAGTTAAACGTCAGTGACGTCATATAGCACTGTGTTACATGCTACCGATCTGGGGGCAGATTATATATAGCTTTTTATGTGTGCAACGCAAAATTTGCATCTGCGTTGCGTCTGGTTGCTTTGCATTGGAATTATATACTCACGCAATGCCATAGAAGAAGCGTTTAACTTGTTCTGCACTTGCGTTGCGCTTTGTCGGCGCAAATAGCAGGTTGCGATATTTAATCGGCCCCATGGAATATGTGTCCTACTTTCAGCAGGGTGGCTGATAATGCGGGTCAGTTTAATAAGCACAGATGTAAACTTGTTCGTTACAGCTTTGGCAGCTGTGTCAACATGAAGATTAGTGAGTGAAGAAATTTTGGTCAGCGCCTAAGGTGGTCATCTGAGTGGTCGTATTTTGCGCGTTCAAGGCCTAGAAGTGCTGAAGCCATGACGTCGTAGCACGCGCATCACGCCTCTAGGCGCGTGTCATTGAAGTGGAGTCACGGTCGTAGAAGAACAGGTCTGGACACTCGCCTATCTGCCAATGCATTTTGCTTGACACCCTTGTTGTTTGGCTGTAGTTCACCAAGTTACCGAGAATGTTGTACTTTTTGGCGCTGTAATCCGGGTGGTCGGACTCAAACTCCGCCCACTTTTTTCCCATTGTTAACATTATAAAGAAAATAAAGATTGCTGGAGCCATTATTTTAAATTGTGAGCGAAGGAAGTATTTCATAAATTGATATTAAATACGTTTTGATGAATTGTTTATCTTAGTGGGAGGGAAGTGGGCGGGGTTTGAGCTTGACCGGCCGGATTACAGCGCCAAAAACCTATAGCATTATCGGTAACTTGGTGAACTGTAGCCAAACAGCAAGGGAGTCAAGTTTCCAGGCGAGTGTCTAGACCTGTTCTTCTACGGCCGTGAGTCTTCTGGCTGATAACTCGCATCTATGAGACATTCTCTGGTGACCCTGTAATTGTACGACACAATAACAAAGTTAAAGGTGAATTACACACGCGTGTAACTTTAAAAAGATTAACTACCAATATTTTCATACGTAAAAAGAAGAGCAAAAACACCCATCTTCGCAATCTTCGGCAGCTAGAAAATATGATTTGATGAATAGTGGTGAAACTGAGATAGGCAGGCGCACGTATAACGTTCTTTGAATTCTATTCGTTAGTAGACATCACTCCTTTGCGTTGAGCAGTTTTCGAATGATCTAGTAACGTCTGAAGCCATGCACGCCGCTCGTAGGACTGGGCAGGCGACCAACTTAAGGCTCCGTTTCAGTCGCCATATTAAATTTTACTATTTTTCGTTATTTTAGACTTCTTAAAAGAAAAATGTTAAATAGGCGACTATACCGCAAATTCTATTCGCGTTGCGGTTAATTACAAACATGGCAATTGAACTAGTAATGCATAGTTAGATCGCAGTCAGTCGGGCAAACTACGAATACAAATAATTGCCACACAGATTACTGCTTAATTATATGCTAACAGCTAAATCGCAAAGCCTGTACTGTAGCGGGAGGTAAACCTAATTTGTGATATAATCGCAAATTTAGCATTATTCTTGTAAGGATTGACATGAGGTGAGCATTGAATAGCACCGGAATCAAGGGACGGGGTAAACGGGATAATCCCGTGAAAACCAGCTGACTAGCACACAATAGAAGCTATTTGGCTAATACTTCTACGTGTACGCGGCAGTTTCTTTTTGGACGATTCACCATGCAAGAATGTAGTATTACAAATGCGGTGTAAATGTAGCATATAAAAATTCTATCAACAGTTTTGAATGTGACAGTATATAACTATTTATTTTCGAACTCCGGGAATAGCTTCTGTTACGTTAAAATTTAAATTCATAACCCAGATTTATAACCTAGTTCCTTGAATGTGTACATGAAACAAAACATCACCAATGCATTCTAAGTACTTGGCCGATATTCAACACAACTCTTAGGCCTACACATTCTGAAGTCTCAGATTCTCTTGTACACGTTTCGACTGTAATTCTAAGTTTAGTCTGACGCGTTGTTTACAAGTTATGTTTGCTGGCTCAGTTATACTATTTGTTCTGCGTAGATTTACATTCGCACGTCAAGTTTTTATAGCAGTGTGCTTTCTTCTTTTTTGGTATAAATTAATTCGTTTGGTTATTTAAAAGTTATATTGGCAATACTTATAATTAAAACAGACGTTTTTTTTACCTAAATCATACGGGGAGGACATTGGATAGAGTCTTGGCTCCGGCCATCATTATTTCTGTGTCCATTGTTTCCCGAAATCGCTTTAGGTCTATGCTGATACGGTCCATTAACAAAGGCCATGGGCGATTCCTCTCCCAATTCCTGTCCTTGTGTAACTTTGTGAGACACCGTCTTTATTGACATCACTGTCAGCGACATGTAAAGCCCATTTACCTCACCTCACATTGTTATATAAGAACAGTGTTAAGTACAAGAGAAGAAATGTTAAGGGCTTGGGCCCGAGTTTCTCGGCTTTCGAGAGAATTATTTTTTAAAATCCATACGAGAGTCGATATCGTAAAATTGCTTCGTAACTTTATTACAAATTAGTTTAACTATGCAATGTAATTTTTCGAGACAAACTGTATGATGAGTATAGCTAATTTATCAACTAAAAGGAAATTTCGTTAATTAACTAATTAGCAACTATTTTGCAGTCTTCTGACTCGACAAAATTCGAGTATGCAGTTTAAATCAGTCATAACAAAGTAACGAAGCGATTTTACGATATCGGCTCCAATTTATGTTTTAAAAAATAATTGTCGTAAAATGCGAAGAAACTCGGTCCCATGCCCTTAAGTTTCAAAAATGCTTAACATAAACCACACCTATTACGATATACAATAATGTCTTGTTTCAGTTCATGTTTATACATTGGGTTTAATTTTTGACACTGATAAATGTTAACAGTCCGCATCTCAAAATATGAAATCTAATTACTTTTAAAAAAACTTATCTAATCCGATCCTATTACAATCACAATGTAGTATTCCTCCATGATAAAAGCTTCCGTCGGGATGTAAGTTAGTGTTCACTCCAACAGACGACCTCATCTTAGCCAAATAAAGATGTCTTGTTCCAGGAATTTTTACGTTTGGTTAGAATGTCTTGTTTTCTTATAATAATTGGCTCATTGTGCTGGTTAACGTTATAGGACGAATGGTAGAATATTTACTTCTTGGTATTTTATTTTTTATTTTTATTCAGATTTTCTCTGTCTGGTGATAAATTCTTGTATGTCTTTCTTCTTTTGAATTCGTTGACTGCAACGGTGCGGTGAGATGGTTTAGTTCTTAGCGAATTTTTTACGACTCAGTGACATTACCGGCCGGTTGACAGGGATGGAAATGACTATTGTTGTTTTGTGCCGGTGGATGGTGGGATTTGGCATTCAAACGTGTATACATATTGGCTGGTTTGTTGTACACTGTGCCCTTGTCATCAATCTGAAGTCTTCGTAACTAGGACATTTAGAAATAGCAATGTTTCTGATTATTACAGTTTCATGACGAAGCTGATCATGATAGCTGTTCAGGTGTTTCAGGAAGAAGTTTATATTGACCTCGCTATTGTTACAGATTTCGAAAGTGTCGCCTTATTATCTCAACCAGAATTTGTGTTTGTCTGACTGATGTAAATTTTTTAATCTTCAGTTGCGGTGTTTGCAACCAGTAAAGAGAGCGGAGATCCCGTGTGTGTCTCTTCAGCCTGGAGGTAGAAGTTGTTCTTGTCTTAGCATTGTAACCAGAAGTGGTGAATAATGAGTAATACCTGGGGTATACCTTCAAATAAATGACAAAATGAGCTTCAAGACCACAAAACATTATCGGCAACCTTAGAGGACAATCAGAAGTGGTTGACACCGATTGGCCACTACAACAGGCAATCAGAAGTGGTTGACGCCGATTGGCCACAAAAACAGACTTTCAGAAAAATGGCCCCACAAGCAAATTACACGCCCATTCTTTTCACCATTGGCGGCATAAATAACCAATAAACGCAGGACAACAAAACCGTCTATAATTTCACCTCGTGCAACTGACCCTGAAAAAACTAGCTGCAGAGTTCGGCAAATCGTCGGTTCTTGCAGCTAACCATACGCATCTTTTGCCGAATCCGAGACAGTAAAATTCTATTTCTTAACAAAATCTATACAATAGTAGACTACATATATGTAAAATATCACATCTTATTTTAAAATTAGTTCTAATTTCCGTGCCGTATGTTTTAAAAGGTACAAAAGAATATTAAATCACCTATCGAGAAAAACATTTGTCGTTTAAATAGCCACTGTGTGTCGAAAAACAGTATTAAGGGTACAGTTCACCTCAGTTATCAACGCTTTTTATTATTTTTATATTTGTACCAGATATTTTTTTTCTTATTTTAGACATAAATTGTGAATAAATCTTACTCATAGGACATTTTTGTAGCTCGTATAGTTTTTGCGTAGTAAGTCGTAAACGTCAAAATTTGCACTTTATCGTTTTATGCACGCCACTAACACCAACTGACATACCAAACCGAAACAATACACAATCTATATCAATGTTGTAGGCTATGATTTGACATATAAAAACAAAAAAAAAAATAGTTTTGCATTTAATACAAAATGCTGAAATTTAAATGAAAATATAAAAATTTCAACACTTTTTTTAAATACAAAACTATATATTTTTTTGTTTTTATGTGTGCCAAATCACAGCCTAAAACATTGTTATACACTGTGGATGTTTGCGGTTTGGTATGTCCTATGGTTTTAGTGGTGTGCATAAATCCGTAAAGTGCAAATTTTGACGTTTACGACTCATTACGCAAAAACTATATGAGATACAAAATTTTCCTAATAGGAAGATTCAGTCACAATTTATGTTTAAAATAAAAAAAAACTGTCTGGTTCAAATATAAAAATGATAAATACACTGAAAACTGAGGTGAATCGCCCCCTTAATGTAATGTATTTATTTTTTCGAATCCGTGATTTTTTTTTATTATTTTTCTACGAATAAAATGGAATAAATGTTAAAAGAGAAACAATTATTCAGACATTTATTAAACTTCCTATTTGAAATAACAATAATAAGAACCATCATTCAAACATTAGGATTCTTAATACTTTAGCACTTTTTTTCCAAAAATTTGTGCAGAAAATTATTTCAGTTGTAATATCTTGATTTACATTTACTGCGTTTTTTTTACGAAAACGTATTTTTAATATTTTGATTAACATACAAAATTTTGTGAAAACATTTCAGAAAACCTAAACGTTTTCGAAACGGACCGTAATTTGTTTGTATAGGCTCAAAAATTACATGAAAATACGAGTAATAAAGTGATAAAAACTGATTTTGGTTGTTATTATTAATAATAAACTTTTGGCAAGTTAAACTATTTGAATATGTTGCAATGTTCGGTTGTGTGTGTTTTAATTTTTGGGTTCTTCAATAAGTATAACATAAATTTTCATATATATTAATGAAAATTATAGTAAACACAAAAAATGTTCGGAAATAAACAAAACTGCTGAAATCCTGCAGATGTCGCATACGTTAGACTCATACTAATTAGTGTTTCGAGGAGTATTCAGATTTCTTGTTTGAAAAAGTGACTGTCGTGTTGCTTGATGTACATATACCGGATTAGTCAGGCCTAGTTTAGTTGTGTTCATTTTTCGCGACTATGGCTTATGAAAATGTACGTTTAATAAGTATTATTAATTTGTATGTTTAAACGCTACCTTACTACTCTGTAGCAGTTTCGTATGCTAGAAGGACGTAGATATGCAATAAAGAACCAAACCTTAAGTAACTAATTTTGAAATACTCATACCAAGTAGGAGACGGTCCGAAGTAAATCCTAGAAAAATTGGCAATAAATTATAATATCTGAAGGATAAAAAGAGCCCAGAAAAAACAGTTTATACACGCACAGTAGACTTTGACCTTGAATATCTCAGTTGGTACCTTACTGCCTATTTATGTCCAAACGTCTTATTCATAATATAAATAATGTGTTAATTTGGTTTGTAAATATGTTTGGCAACTTTTTGCACTATTTTAGAACATCTTGTGCCAAAATTGCTGGTAACCATGTTTGTAGTGTATTTACAATAAAGTGATACTCTATTATAGAAATGTAACATCGTGACATGCCGACATTCACGCATTCACATGAAGTAAAACCTAGCTTTTGTGTCAATGTGTAAATGACGCGAACTTCAGATCGTAGGACAACAATTTGTTTGGTCACGTAAATATTATCTTGTTAAATTTATCAAAATCATGCATATTAATTAATTTACAACGTACATAGTACATGGATAACAACAACAACAAACATTATTTAAGAATATTTAAGTAATGAAATTTTGTTATATATTAAATAAAACTTAATACATTTTTAAAAAGCCGTGACTGAGGGATTGCGCAGTTAGGGATTACTTAGCTAAGCTCGTTTACCAGCTGAGCTATAAGGCAACAACTGAGGTTTTTTTAAATTAAGTAATTAGGTGTTACACTACCGATGTGCCATGAATTAACTACTTACGGTTCAATGAATTAAAAGTTTACAATTTTATGAAAATATTAATTTGCAGGCCCCATATATATTAATTAGTTTAAACGTTGTAACTTTTAGATGAAGGAGTTTACTTGCGACCAATTTACTATGGCAACTTCTAGTGGCAGTTTTCATTTCCAGGATATTATATTTCATAGTAAAAAACAAGAGTGTTTTGCATAAAATTAATACAATTATTCGATATTACTGAGGCTTCGAATTTCTTATACTTGTGCTTTCTAAAACACTACAATTTTTTATTAAATTTATCATTTATAGTTATAAATAACACAATGGCTTGTTGACATGAAGTATTTTGTTGCCAATAAGTTGTAAAACATGCTGCCAAAGTACGTCGGTTTGAGTTTCGGAACGGACTGTGTATTGACAGTCAAATTACGTAATAACAAATAAAAATTACTGTCTTAAGGGGGAGTGCTAGAAAATTTTATTGTGTTTTCAGTTTATGAGCCATAATATATTTCTTTAAATTGTGATATAATAGTGTTCTTTTCGACAAAGTATAGGATATATTTTTGTTAAACTACTTGCATAAATAATAATGGAATCTTTCGTTAAATTGCCATGCAGAAATGTTGCATGGTAATTCTTAAGAGATAACTTATAATTCTCTTGCATTGACTCTACATAAAAACTAATGACAATTTCCATTATTATTTATGTCAAGCAAAGAATTTATCGTATGCTTTGTCGAAGAGAAAATTTTTGTAATACAATCTGAAAAAATGTAACGGCTCATAAATGGAAAATACAATAAAATTGTCTAACATTTCCCCTTAACGAATCAATTAATCTTATTAATGCGTTGTTCAGCAGTTGTAATACCTCATTTGTCTATGAAACAGGTGTCGTCAACTGGTAAGCCTATTATTGTATAAGCAGTCTAAAAATAATACATAGTTTGTAAAAATTTTCTACATTTTCACTTATGCATAACCTCGGTGGTAGTCCAGTTCTAATGACTTCCCACGGTGCAACGCACAGGATTATAGCATATTGATTTCTTCGCGGATTTACTGTGCCATTGCTCTGTGTTGATGCTACTGTTGTAAAACTGTTATTTTAGTCGGGGTTACATATTATTTATAGTTATTGGGTGGCTGTAGCCAGCGGTGGGCACTTTATAATGAAACTAGTTATGTGGTTAACTTATAGGTGAGGGTTACGGTTAAATCAAATATGTTAATATAATTATGGGGCTGTACTCTACATAAGTTAGTTACAAAATACTTCACGATTGTACTACATAATTAAGGTTGGAGGGGAGTGGCTGTTTAACTATTTATGTTGGTCTACTCTATGATGGGTGACCCTTTGGGCACCTTAGACCTCACCGTTAGCATGATGCCGGAGGCTGATGATGATGATGTCGGCTATCGACGGACGGCGGCACGTCGTGGGTCTCGACCCAGGACCATCCTGGCGAGGTGGTGACGGCTGGAAGGCTTGAAGAAGACAGACCCCGTTTCCCCCGATACATTGCGTTATATTGACATACTTCAGTACCGGTGGGGAGAATCGCTGAGGCCCTTGTCTTGCGCAACCCCTGACCTGATTGCACTGCCGTCGTCGCTAGCCCGTCCTCCAGGCGAGGCTCTTGCTAATCAATCATAACACTACGTTCAAATGTAAGCATCGCCATTCAAAAATTGGCAATCTACTTTTGGTACAACTGCTTTTTCTATACTAAATTAATTGCAGCCGGTCTATAAAGTTTGCGCACGCCAAGGTTTGTAAAAATTCCCTACAAATATTTTGAAATTTCTGCTATAAAAGAGAAAATAAATGCCTATAAGTGAATTAAATCATTTATATTTCAGGTTGATACAATTTTTTTCTAGCTAAAACTTAAAATAGTGAGTTTTAAATAGAAAAAATATACCCTCGTAAATTCCATGCATTTGGCAGAGCACATAGAAAGAGGTTATTGTCTCTTTTTTTTACAAGCGAAGTGGAGCAGTGGTAAAACACTCGCTTCGCATTCCGGAGGACTCGGGTTCCATCCCCGTCTCCGACCATCCTGATTTCTGTTTTCCAGGGTTTTCCGAAATCACTCCAGGCGTATGATCGGATGATCCATTAAAAAGGCCCTGGCCGACTCCTTCCCTCTTTCCCCGTGTTCCTCTACCAATGCCTTGTGCTGTTCTAGGGTACGTAAAAAGTTCAAATAAATAAAAAATTCGGTAAAACTTCAAATTCAAACACCAAGTCTCGTTATTCTATAATTGGCAAAATTCAATATGTTGTATTTTACATGATGTATATTAACAGTTGCTAATATTTATGTATGTCCAAACTAATATTATATTGCGACAAATAAATACTCCACTTTATTTCAACAAAATAAGTAGGCCTACAGCAAAGAAATGTTCTTCAACTAACGAAACTAATTTTATACAATTATAAAAACTTATTATTTAGTTACGCTAACCAGATTGTTTTACTCAACTGAACCATTATCTCGTTGTTGTTTTATTGCCTGCACTTTGTAGACACTTTTTTCTGTGATAAGTAGCGCACAATCATAAGTAATGAGACAATTTACATTGTTATCTAAAAGCGTGCTAATATGAAACCACAGTCTTTCAAAAATCGCAGTTAACTCCCTAAGACACGACTTCCATACATTGTTTAATTCGAGAATCCATGAAGTAGTTACACGTCATTATTTACACAATAAGGACGTCTAGGAAAGTAATGAATTAAAGTTATTAATAACTTTCTTTACAAATTTGTATAAAAACCAACTCATCAATTCTAGCCACATGCACACATAATAAGATAATACAAGTTATTAAATTTATTTATTATCATTGTCATTTTGCACATTGTTTTGCATCTAATGCGAACAAACAATTATACTTCATACCACTTCGACAAGCAAACAAGGAAAAGCAACATTTATAAAAATGGCTTTTCCAGAGTTCATCGTAGGAAACTGTGTTCATAAGCGCAGCCCCATACTTCATAAACGGCATGTGATATGTTTCTCTATATTTATGGGCATGATAATTTCTTTTCGTTCTTGGCCCTCACACCAGCTGATAACTTTCAGCGCCGTCGTCATCGGCAGAAGATGGCCAATATTTCAAACTGTCGTTAAGCTACTTTTCTTGCCCCCTGGTTACAAGAAGTTCCCTAATGGCTTAATGCAATCTCGATTATCTACTCGTAGATATATGTGCCGGGCTCAAATGGCGATGGTTTTTCCAAGATACTTTTGACTCTTATGGTAAAGTTACAAATAGTAGTAAATCAAGATGAGTTAAGAGTACACTGAAAAAAATTGTACGAAATAAATATAAGGTTATGATTTCACGTCTCCTAATAAGCATTTAAAAGTGATCTCGCCGCATTTAACCGTTTACGGCTAGTTTTGCCAGCCAGAAATGAATAAGTCTATTTTTGTTAAAAATATATACAATTTTTAATAAATGATGACGTTGTTAATCCGCATTTGAACTTTCGACGATTTGTTAATAACTCTATACTATATATAATTATTGCATACTTAACTCAATATTTCACTGTACACATAGATAACAAATCTTAATTCAACTGTAATATACCTACTTGAATAAATGTTTAAATATTAATAAAAATACATCTACACAAAATATGGAAAGTATGAGAAAATCTAGACTGATGCCAATATTAAGCTGCAACATCAAATTATTAAACACATAGCCACGTGTGGCCCTGTTTTTTTTGCTTACGCCGACATCTATGTTAGTACAACTTTTAAATATTTTTCCTTCATTAACAATGCAAATCCATAAGTGAAATGAGGCATTCCGTTAACTTCACCCTTAAAAATAATTCATGAATACAAAAATACAGCTCACATATCGACAAAATAATAGCAAGTTAACTACAGTGGAAGTGAAATCCTTAACCATTAAATCGTCCTTTGCATATTGCAGAAAATATGAATTAAATAGTTGGGAACAAACCTCAGTGCGATTTGAAAACAAAATTTAACGACAGTAATATAAACGTTTTACATTTAAACAATACGTTTTACTGACTTCAGAAATATTCACGAACTCTGAGAGTAAATGTGTTGTATTTGGTGGTGTTAAATTATTTAGCAAATTACATATTATTTATTGATGGTTTACATGCTCCCGAACAGCGCGGTGAAAGGCTCAGGGCGTGTATTGTAGAACTATTACAGCATTCGTTTGAAATGATTCAGGATGGACCTGCAAAATTTTAATTATAATGCCAGAACGGAAATCTATCAGCATTAAAAATAATGCCATTTTTTAATACTCTTAACAATCTTTCATTATTTATTTTTAGTTTGAAACACAGATGTTCTACTTTTTATTCACTCCCCGAAGTACAAAGTTATTAGAATCTTTGGAATTTCATTTAAATCCGTCAGAAAGTATTGTGAGGTATCAAAACGAAATTTCACTCTAACGATACTAACGTATCATAAAGCATTTTACGTTCAAATATTTGGTAGCCAAGACATTTATATTATTTTGTTACCAAAGAAGTAGTTTTTTATTTCGTATTGCCGGCACGCTTTACTAACTAACAAAATGCCAAAAAAAAAAAAATCTTACCTACTTAACAAGAAACAGAACCCAATTAAAATATAACAATAAATTAGAATCTTTATGTACGAAGTAATATACAAATTGAACGAAAGTAATACTAAGTGACCCTTTAACACCTAAGTACATTCTTGGTGAAATGCTCATGCCATTTTGGTGAAAACGAATATTCACTATCGTACGAGTCAAGAATAGTTTCGTTTTAATTTACTACAGAAAAATTTAAATATATTATAGTATCATTTCACACCACTTATTAATATATATAGTATTGATCCCTATAATTCAATATACTGTTTTAATATTTAAATGTGCGTATTTCCTTCAAAGTCATTTAAAAACATCAATATTTTCTATTATTGGCACTAGGCCACATATCCATCCACTATCCTCCCTTCTCATTTCAGAAGTACCACATCTCCCGTCGACCCCTGCTAATGATAAAAATATTTATATTTATGAACGTTTATGTACTTACTTTTTTAGCATTTTTTATTATTTTGATACTTAAAAATATATAATTTATCGCTCTATCATTCCTGCCCAGGCGTTTATAATTAACATATTGCTTGAATTTCGATGGTTAACAAACACCATTTACTAAGTAATTTTGCATTTTTCCTTAAACATCAATTTAATATGTTCATCGCTTTTATGGTTGGTTCATGGTCACATACGTAACCACTAGTGCTAACCTTAATAACGGAAATAATTTTTCAACTATAAAACCTGTTAACTGTAAGTATAAACATGTGATTATTAAGTAAAACTAAGTCAATATTTTCACTGCAATACAAATATATTGTTGCGTGCCATGTGCCTGGAGGCCAGTGGTCGGCGGCTGTTTCGTAACACCTTGAGGGCTGGCCGATGACTCAAAGCCCGGGTGGCTCATAGTGGGAAAACCGCCGCACCTACGTCATAGATACCTGTCCCAACTGCGTCTTAACCCTTCGAGGGTGGCCTACGTGACTAAAAGTATATCCGAAACATGATG